>MU753987.1:87886-109090 GCA_026770625.1 Nicotiana glauca
TGTTTTGCACATAAGTCCCTGAAATTTCCACCTCCTGCCACGGTTTTGCCGCGGTCGCGGTGGAACCGCGGCCAAACATGCCCTCTGGTTCTTCAGTTGTCCGCGACCATCTTCTACCGCGGTTCTACCGCGGTTCTGCCGCGGTTGCGGTGGAACTGCAGTTTTTCACCCAGTTACGTTTGGAATTTGGAAAAACGTAAAATATAAAAGTTGTAACCCTTTGAGTTATCTTTCCAATCATATATTGTGGAGCAAAAATGGAGTTATTAGCAAAAAGATATGTCCAATTTACTAGATAGTACGCAATATGCCTCATCGAGTCTTTGTTTGTTCTCAACTATCAAATTTGACCCCCGAATACGATCCTGGATTAATTCCTTGAGCTTTTACTCAGAATTCATCAAATCACTTAAATTCATTTCGTAACATCTATATAGCTCGGAATCACACCTACAAGGCATAAAACACACCATTAGCGCAAAACACTAGCGATTAAAGTGCAAACTCAACTAAAGTGCAATAAATTAGAGCGTAATAATCGACTAAAATACGTTATTATAGCCTATCATCAAATGCCTTGTACGCGAGGTGACGAGCGCGTACTTGAGCTAATTGTTGAAAACTCGAATTTTTACTTAAAAATATTTGAATTGAGTTTCTTTCGTACTTGCTTTATTCTACCTGCCGTTATATTCTATGCTAGTCTAGAAAAGCATGTTTAGTTGATCCAAATTGCCTACTTGCTTAATTTGCCTTAATTGCATTACGTGGAGCATGCTAGGTTAGAACTATCTGTGGCGTGTATTGTTGTACTTCATTTTTGAATATTCTTTGATTTTGGTTGCGCATTTACATTGGGACTACGGATGTGGGATTCAGGTAGCTCCTCCTTGTTTGTTTACTTTGGGACTACGGGTGAGATTCTCGGGAGATCCCCCTCCACATTTACTTTGGGACTACATGTTAGATTTCCGGAAGATCCCCCTGCACATTTATTTTGGGACTACGGGTTAGATTCCCGAGAGATCCCCCTGCACATTGATAGTTGAACTACGGGACGGTATCCCAGGAGATCCTTCAGATATATTCATACGGTGGACTACGAGATGATATCCCGGGAGCTCCTTGGACAGATTGATAAAATGGATTACAGGACGGTATCTTGGGAGATCCTCATTATTGGTGTTGGTATTGAGCTGCTTACTCTGTGTTATCTTATTTTCTGTGTATTAATTGTTGTTTGTGTAATCCGATTTACTCAATAGCTGTATCTCATTATTTCTGTTTATTTCATACTGTTGTAAACCTTATTATTTTATTTTATCTCAGTGTGGCCCTGACCTTCCTTGTCACTACCCAACCGAGGTTAGGCTTGGCACTTACTAAGTACCGTTGTGGTGTACTCATGCCCCTTCTGCGCATGTTTTTCATGTGCAGCTCTAGGTACCTCTACCCAGGCGTACTATCATCGCGGAGGAGAGATCTAGCAAAGACTTTGAGGTATATCTGCCACGTCCGCAGACTAGAAGTCTCTATCATATTCCAGGTTTAGTATATGACTTTCCTTTCATTCGGTTGTGTAGACATTCTGGAGTTAGAGCAGTGTATTTCCTTTCTATTAGCCTGTGTTTCCTGTGAGTTTCTGGGTTTTGGGAGTTTGTTTTGAATTTCGTGATATGGGTTGTATTATGCCAAGTGGCACTTACATAAATTTTCTCTTTTGACAGTAAAATTTTCAGTTGTTTGCTTCCGCAAGTTAGTTTGTTTTCCGCAAGTTGTATAAATTCCGCATTGTTAGGCTTACCTAGTTGTAGGGACTAGGTGCCATCACGACATGTTTACGGAGGGCGAACTGGGGTCGTGATAAGTTGGTATCAGAGCTCTAGGTTCATAGGAGTCACGGAACACATGTCGGTTTACTAGAGTCTCGTTGATCGGTACGGAGACGTCTGTGCTTATCTACAAGAGGCTATGTAACCGTTAGGAAAATTCCACTTCATTTGATTCCTTATCGTGCGTCATTTATTCAGTTTGGAGCCTATATCATATGTTCTTTTTGAATCCACTCGTGTATTGAAATTGCGCACTCGGTATCAATTATGCACCGACGGTTCGTGATGCTACAGAAAGATTATAAGGGAGCCAAGAATTTGCTCAACCATTGTTACCGCGTGTCATCCATATCGATAATGCAGAAGTAATGAGAGATCATTCAATTGTGCACATGGAGGTGCAATAGATTCTGACATCTGGTTGATAAGTACGGTCTTAAGAAGGTTTACTTAATTTCCTAATCGTCGCAGTAATGGTAGAGTCATGAAGTGGATGTAGATCTGAAGATAGTTGGTGGTAATAGAGACTATGTGGTTCGTATGAGATGTCTATTTAGCGAAGGGTACAACTAGCAACCGAGATACTGGAGGAAGTCAGCTTAACTGTCATAAGAATGACATGTGCCAAACGAATAGCTTGAGGTGTCTTATAATGGTGACGTACGAGTGATAAAGGTTAGTATTGTAGAGTATCAGGATGTATCTTATGGCTTTGCACCAAGTGAAGGGAGTCCACTATCAACGATCAAATTGTGGATCCATGTGTCATATCAGATTTGACCTGAGATGTATTTATGTGGTATTCAAAAGTTCTCTGAAACTTGTATATGAGTAAGAGCTTAGATTTGTATGGGATGATGTTGGGACTTTCGATATTCCTATGTCCATAATAATTCTACATTTCAGTATCAACAGGGAAATGGAAACAATTTTAGAATACTCGTAGTGCTACAGTTAATCAGAGCACTCTTATGGGACAATCATCTTTTAATGCACCATTAGCATGGGATTCCTTAAATGCTTATTCTGGTTTATCCGGCACAGACTCAGTATGAGCAACCGAACTACAGATGGGCTGTTATGAATGTGGTGATACTAGAAACATCATGAGAAATTATCCCAGAATTGGGAGAAATTTATTTCATCAGGACACACAGTCAACACACTCCATTATAGTTACTAATATACATACGCTACAAGTTAGAGATGAAGAATGAACAGGTAGAGGGCACCTAAGAGGTGGATGCCCGACCCATTGATATAATTGCTATAGTATGGTTGAGGCCACTATACAATATGGTGTCATTACAAGTACAATTCTGATTGTTATAAAAAGGATATTTTTCCTTAATTTGATTTGATTTTGAAAATTGAGGCTAGTCCTCTTAAATATGCTCCACTCATGAGTGAGCTTCGTAATCCTGAAATCTACTTATGTGAATACTCACGTTGGGCTATTATATGGAGATAATTATCCCTATCATTATGTGTTGGTCACTAAGAATATCTATGAGGCTAAAAGTGACTTTCTATTACTTACTACAATGGGTTTTGATGTGATTTTAGGATAATTAGTTTCAATTGTCAATTATATGCCCTATAAGTATGAGGGTTCATTATATGTTGTGATTGTCTTTGACAGAAATTATTGAAAAGAAGAAAGAAAGGAAATGAAAAACTTCAGTCGGCACAATGTGTAAATACTTATGATTCAAGAGTTGAGGATGAGATCCTCAAATTTTTATATAATGTGAAATATTTTAAACCGAGCTACAAGCTGCAGTGGATGTTATATAAGGATAAGTTCCCGGTGGTGAAAAGTTTATGTGTTTAAAATTCTCCTTTTATGAAATTAAAACTTTTTGTACTATATTTTAAATGGGAATCATGCATGTTAGACTTATTTGACAATTCTTGTGTATTTTCTATTCATATTCACCCTTTTTTTATGTTGTAAACGTTGAGTTTTAGCCTATGAGATGGGCGCCTAGGTGGCGATAATGTGACTCGTTAATTCGGGTAAGTAATTATGAGATCTCCATGCCTCGTTGTAAGTAAAGTGGAGGTATGAAATAAGATGTTTGTTAACATAAGGTTAATTGACAATGTTGTGATTTATGAACAACTATTATGGCTAGAGACATGGTTATGGGCATACAGATGATGTGTTTCATGTCCAGATATCAATATGATTATGCTATGCTTGTAATGCTGAGATTAGTGTTATTGATATATACATTTGTGGTGTTTCATTAGGTTGTGAATGTGTTGTTAGGAGTTGTTTTGGTGTTACTCTGGCAGGTGGATAGGCCCAATTACAGGGGAGGCTCTACCAAAATTTCTGAAAATTTTAGGAGTTAGAAAAATTTGAGACATTAAGATGTGCGAATAAAGAGATAAGCTATGTTGTGTATTTGAGGATGAATGACCCTAAGTGGGGGAGAGTGTAACATACCGGAGAAACAATTTCGAAGTATTTAAGCGTTATTAAAAGTTGAAGTGTGTTGAAATAAGACTAATGCAGTGTGATGATGTGGAATTCGGATCCTATGACGAATGACAAATTTTGAAGTTTGGGTCCTGTCCTAAGGTTATGGACTAAGGATGAGGTGAAACCTTCAGTTAAGTTGAAGGATCAGTTACAAGAATTTGCTTGATAAGGGTTTTATTCGACCCAGTGTATCACCTTGGGGTTCTCCTATTTTGTTTGTAAAGAAAAACGATGGTTCTATACGTATGTGTATTGATTATCGATAGTTGGACAAAGCTACAATGAAGGACCATTATCCTTTGCCCCGTATTGATGATTTATTTGACCAGCTTCAGGGCGCACAGATATTTTCTAAGATTTATATGCGCTCAGGTTACCATCAGTTGAAGATTCAGGAGCCAGATATCCCGAAGATTGCTTTCAGGACTCGGTATGGTCATTATGAGTTCCTTGTTATGTCATTTGGGCTGACCAATGCCCCAACAGCTTTCATACATTTGATGCACAGTGTGTTCAAGCCATATCTGGACTCGTTCGTTATTGTTTTTATTGATAATATTCTGGTGTATTCTCGGAGTCGGGAAGATTATGAGCAGCACTTGAGGACCGTGCTTCAGACCTTGAGGGAGAAGAAGTTATATGCAAAGTTCTCCAAATACGAGTTTTGGTTAAGATCTGTGGCATTCTTGGGCCATGTGATTTTAAGTGAGGGCATTCGGGTGGATCCGAGGAAGAGAAAGGCCGTACAGAGTTGGCCCAGGCCGTCCTTAGCTACAGAGATTCGCAGTTTCCTTGGTTTGGCGGGCTACTACCATCGCTTAGTGGAGAGATTCTCATCGATTGCGGCCCCTATGACTAGATTGACCCAGAAGGGTGCCCCATTTCAGTGGACAGAGGAGTGTGAGGCGAGCTTTTAGAAGCCCAAGACAGCTTTGCCTACAGCCCCAATTTTGATGTTGCCTACCGGTTCGGGGTCTTATACTGTCTATTATGACGCCTCGAGAGTTGGCCTTGGAGCGGTGTTGATTCAGGATGGTAGGGTGATTGCCTACGCATCCAGACAGTTGAAGATACATGAAAAGAATTACATTGTCCACGACCTTGAGTTAGCTGATATTGTTTATGCCTTGAAGATCTGGCGTCATTATTTGTACTGTGTGACTTGTGAGATCTATACTGACCATCGGAGCTTGCAGCACCTGTTCAAGCAAAAGGATCTAAATTTGCGCAAGAGGATGTGGTTAGAGTTGCGGAAGTATTATGACATCACTATCCTTTCACCCGGGCAAGGCCAATGTAGTGGCCTATGCATTGAGTCGTCGGGCAGAGAGTTTGAGAAGTTTGGCTCACCTACCAGCAATAGAGAGGCCTATGGCGATGGATGTTCAGGCCTTAGCCAGCCAGTTTGTGAGATTGGATCTTTCGGAGCCTAGTCAGGTTTGTACCTCGCTGCCTCAACTGTGAGTAGGTGAAATATAAGCACTAGAGACCCGGTGGGTTGGTTCGATTCGGGTAAGCCTAGATTATTGGGCACAAACGTGGTTCAGGATGCTTTAGAGAAGGTTAAGGTGAATCAGGATAGACTCCGTACATCCCAGTCCAGACAGAAGGACTATGTGGACTAAAAGGTTCGAGATGTTTCCTATATGGTTGGGGAGCGGGTTCTGCTTCGGGTCTCGCCTATGAAGGGCGTCATGATATTTGGGAAGAAAGGGAAGTTGAGTCAGAGATTTATTGGCCCTTTTTTAGGTTTTGAGGCGAGTTGGGGAGGTTTCTTATGAGCTTGCCTTACCTCCCAGTTTGGCCGGGGTTCATCCGGTATTTCATGTTTCGATGCTCCGGAGGTATCACGGTGACCCGTCGCGCGTGTTAGATTTCAGCTCAGTCCAGTTAGACAAGGATTTATCTTATGTTGAGAAGCCAGTGGCTATATTGGATAGACAGATCAGAAAGTTGGGGTCAAATAACATTGCTTCAGTAAAGGTTCGGTGGCGGGGTCAGCCGGTCGAGGAGGCGGCTTGGGAGACCAAGCGGGATATGCGCAGCCGATACCCTCATCTTTTCACTACTTCAGGTATGTTCTTTATGCTCGTTCGAGGATGAACGAATGTTTAAGTGTGAGAGAATGTAACGACCCGGCCGGTCATTTTTGAAATTTATGCCCTGATCCTCTATTAACTATTTCTCCTAAGTTTATTTCTGCTATTTTGGTTTACCGGGACGTTCGGTGTTGAGTTTTGTGACGCTTAGTCCCTAAATGAGAGCTTAAGTGTTGGAAAATGGTCCGTAGTTGAAACAATGTGAAGACGACCTCAGAATGGAAATCTGATGGTTCTGTTAGCTCCGTTAGGTGATTTCGAGGTTGGGAGCGTATTTGGAATGAATTTTAGAAGTCCGTAGCTAATTTAGGCTTGAATTGGCGAAGTTGGTATTTTGGCGATTTCCGGTTGATAAGTGAGATTTTGATCCGGGTGTCAGAATAGAATTCCGATAGTTTTTTGTAGCTTCGTTTGGTGATTTGGGAGATGTGTGCAAAACTTCAGGTCATTCGGACATGGTTTGGTTTGGTTTTTGATCGAATGCGCGTTTTGGAGGTTTTAGAAGAACTTGAACTAAAATTCCAAATGTGTACGCACAAGACCTCCCTTTGGACGAGCATATCTACATATATATGAGGAGTTATGTGATGGACAACATATCAAATTAAATCTCTTTGAGTTTAATTTCCAACGCATCAAACCGTTCATCAATTTAAGATTTCTACAAGAAGTTATGACTTTTTTACTAAATGGTGACAGAACAGCTACGCGAGTCTGCGTAGCCTACGCACCATTGCGTAGGCAAAATCAGCATGGAAGTGAAGGGAGGGGTAAGCTGCGTAGCCAATCTGCATAGGCTACGCAGCCAGCCTACACAGCTCATTTTCTAAAAATAAAGGGAGGATCAGAGAGAGAGAAAAAAATAATATTTTTGGGTTAAGTTTTGGATTCTAGAGAGAAGGTGGAGCGCCCTCAACCCAAATACACATCAAAGGTAAGTTTTATGATATTTTTATAGTGGATTAACACTAGTTAATGGTAGTATTAACATCTACATGAATTGAGATTCATAGGAAAGAATCATTCAAAAGGGTTCAAGTTAGAGGTTTGATCTACAAGAGGTAAATTTTTCACCCTACACTTAAATACAACTATGGATTAAGTATTTGGAATATATTGTGAAGTAGGATGTACCAATTGGTTGAAGAATTTTGTTAGTCCTTGAAATGGGTATTGTGAGTTAGGGTGCTTGAATGGAGAAGAAGATGAATAGTAAATTTTTGAATCTTGTTAGGATTTGAAGGTCCATTTGACATCGAAATTTGATAATTTTTATATGGTTGAACTCATATTGGAACAGGTGTACGGATTTTGGTGAGTTTCGTCAGATTCCGAGATGTTGGCCTGAAGGGCATTTTGGTCATTTTATATAATTTCACGTATTAGCTTAGAATTTAATTGTAGAATCAATTACTTGAATTATTATTTACAATATGCAATTTAGTTGAATAGATTTGAGCCATTTGGAGTCGGTTACTCGTGGCAAAAGCGTGGTTTCGGGTTGACTTGCACTTGTTCAAGGTAAGTGGCTTGTCTAACCTTGTGTGGGGGACCTTTCCCCTTAGGAAGTGATATTTGGTAATTGAATGCCTTGTACGTAAGGTGACGAGCGCGTACTTGAGTTAATTGTTGAAAACCCGAATTTTTACTTAAAAATATTTGAACTGAGTTTCTTTCGTACTTGCTTTATTTTACTTGTCGTTATATTCTATGCTAGTCTAGAAAAATATGTTTAGTTGATCCAAATTGCCTACTTGCTTAATTTGCCTTAATTGCATTACGTAGAGCATGCTAGGTTAGAACTATCTGTGGCTTGTATTGTTGTACTTTTCTGAATATTCTCTGATTTTGGTTGCGCATTTACATTGGGACTACGGATGTGGGATTCTGGTAGCTCCCCCTTGTTTGTTTACTTTGGGATTACGGGTTAGATTCTCGGGAGATCCCCCTCCACATTTACTTTGGGACTACATGTTAGATTTTCGGGAGATCCCCCTGCACATTTATTTTGGGACTACGGGTTAGATTCCCGGGAGATCCCCCTGCACATTGATAGTTGAACTACGGGACGGTATCCCGGGAGATCCTTCAGATATATTCATACGGTGGACTACGGGATGGTATCCCGGGAGCTCCTTGGACAGATTGATAAAATGGATTACAGGACGGTATCTTGGGAGATCCTCATTATTGGTGTTGGTATTGAGCTGCTTACTCTGTGTTATCTTATTTTCTGTGTATTAATTGTTGTTTGTGTAATCTGATTTACTCAATAGCTGTATCTCATTATTTCTGTTTATTTCATACTGTTGTCAGCCTTATTATTTTATTTTATCTCAGTGTGGCCCTGACCTTCCTCATCACTACCCAACCGAGGTTAGACTTGGCACTTACTGAGTACCGTTGTGGTGTACTCATGCCCCTTCTGTGCATGTTTTTCATGTGCAGCTCTAGGTGCCTCTACCCAGGCGTACTATCCTCGCGGAGGAGAGATCTAGCAGAGACTTTGAGGTATATCTGCCACGTCCGCAGACTAGAAGTCTCTATCTTATTCCAGCTTTAGTATATGACTTTCCTTTCATTCGGATGTGTAGACATTCTGGAGTTAGAGCATTATATTTACTTTTTATTAGCCTGTGTTTTCTGTGAGTTTCCGGATTTTGGGAGTTTGTTTTGGATTTCGTGATATGGGTTGTATTATGCCAAGTGGCACTTACATACAGTTTCTCTTTTGACAGTAAAATTTTCAGTTGTTTCCTTCCGCAAGTTAGTTTGTTTTCCGCAAGTTGTATAAATTCTGCATTGTTAGGCTTACCTAGTTGTAGGGACTGTTGCCATCATGACATGTTCACGGAGGGAGAACTGGGGTCGTGACACCTATACTCCGGGAGTGATGTTGTTCAAATAACTACCTAAATATGCACTCTCTCTCAAGCAGATACATAATAAATAGGAACGACTAATTGAGGATCCTTTCAATTAACCACAACCAAAACATAGTTGAACAAAATTGAGATTAAACTAATTCAAATCTATATTAATTATAACAACCAATTCATCCCCAACGGGTTTCACCAAAACCTTAGATTAGAAAAGTTAGCTACTCATGAAAATAACAAAAAATAACAAAAGAATTCATATTCAAAGGTAAAAGAACAAAGAAGAAGATTAAAGATTGATGCCCAATGATCCTCCTTGCCTCTTGCCCTTCCTTCTGATGTTTTTCACTTCCAAAAATCATTCTCTCCTTTCTTGGCCGGGTTTCTTCGTTTAATATAGGGTTTAGGGCTTAAAATTTCGTATTTTGCACTTTGGTCCCTGAAGTTTACGCGTCTTGCCGTGGTCCTACCACAGCTACGCCAGGATCGCGGTCAGAGTGGCCTTCAGAATCTGCAGCAGTGTTCTGCCACGGTCCTACCGCGGTTACGCCCGAACAGCAGCAGACCAACTTCAGTTCTTGTTTTGTCCCTTCGCTTGGTGCACTTTGTGGATATTGTATGATTGACCTCCTTTTCTCCGTAATTGATCCCAAAAGTACTTCACAGACTTCTTTTATTTGATATAGCCTGCAAAGCAAGAAAATCACTAATCGGAGCATTTTCTTATTACTTTTTACCGTAAAAGCTATACAAAAATATGGTTCTTTAGGGCCTAATTTTAGTCTAATTTACCTATTATCAAGGCACCTTGTTCCTCATTCCTTGACTCTTCAATTGGTTGGGATTATTCTATTTACATATCATCATCCAAACACAATGTGGAAAAATACTTGGAGTGTGGACCAATGAGCTCAATTACATGAACATTGGGATTGTTGGCATCCACAACACGCATGACACTAAAGTCAACTAAATATGTATTTTTAATGTCCTTGGTTGACTCTAGTATCTCTTCTATAACATCGACATCCTCAAAATCTTGTTCGATTGATTGTTGGTGTTCTACTCTGACCTTCTCCATTGGCACCTCAATTTTTGTATCTAATACATGCTCCTTTTGGCTACTATCCACAATATCAGTTGGTTGAGCATTACATGTTTCAACTAATTGACTCGCTTGTGCCTCCAGGTGAAGAATAGTTTCCTCTTGCTTTTGGATAGTATCCCCTAGCCTTTGTATTTGCAGTTGTTTCTCATTAATTAGTTCCATGAGGCACTTTAACATATCTTTGATCTCCTTCAGGCCGACTTTCCAGGGTTCTTTGTTCCTATTAACTTCACCGGAAAAAATAGAACCATCATAGTAAGGGGTTGGGAGATGATAAGAAATATAAGCACAACCAAAGTGACCATCTTGACCACCACACATATCACACATATTTCACCCATAAGATTGAGATGGTGCACATAAACTCGTTTTCGGAAATATTTTAATAATTTTGACATGGCTGGTTTCCTCCACAATATGCATAAGGAGGATCAAAAGTAGAATTAACAACATCAAAACTCTCATAATTCCAAGATGCTATGTTTCTAAAATCAACAAGTAAAAAAAATCAAATACAGGAAAATAAAAATAAAAGTTTAAATTTGTAACCTAGCAATATGTACACCTATAACTACACCGTTTGTTCTCCGACAGCAGCGCCAAAATTTGATCACGCCCAACTCTAGTCCTAATGTCATACAACATAAATTTAATACACTCATTTTGCAACTAAGAAGAAGAAGAAGCTCTAAGCACAAAGAAGAAAAAGAAGAAGAAGAAGAAACTCTAAGCACAAAGAAGAAGAAACTCTAAGCACAAAGAAGAAGAAGAAAACATAAATAAAAAGGAAAAAAAAAATATATGTACATGAAGTTATCCAATAATCGGGTATATATATATATTTTAAATAGATACAAATTCAATAATGTCGCAAAACTACGCGCCACATGAAAGATTAGGAAATAAGCCGAGTTTCTTCGGATCTTTTATTAACTGAGGACAAATCAAGATTATATTGCAAACTTGGGGGTAAATTTGGACTTTTCCCAACAAAGATACCGAATCTAGAGTTTTTGACCAATATGGTCCCTTATCTTTGAAGGTAGGTCTATTTTGGTCCCTCAAATATAACCCTGAACATATTTAGTCCCTTAAGTATGCTAAAGTGGAGCACTTTTAGTCCTTTATCTTTGAGGGTAGGTCTATTTTGGTCCCTCAAATATAACTCTAAACATATATAGTCCCTTAAGTATGCTAAAGTGAAGCACCTTTAGTCTCACTGACATAATCTGTCCAAGATCAATTACGGGGTTGGTTTCGGCACTCACCGTCTTTTTAATTTACTTTTCAAAAATATTATATAAACCAACACCCACTAATAGTATAGAGCTGATAAATTTAAGATTTTAACACTGAAACTTTTACTTTTAAAAATTTTGGTTGCTTTTGCCAAAAAGAAAAGTTAAATTTTTAAAAAAAGTAGAGTTGTCAAGATCACTTCTAGACATATTATTGAAGCAAATGAATAACCAGATTGTATTCTTATTTTTAGCCCACGCCAGAAACTATTTATTTTTGGTAGCCGAAAAAGTATATAAAATTTGTATAATTTTGTATATTAACATACAAAATGTGTGTGTGTATATATATACACAAAAAAAAAATACTATACAAATTATATACATTTTCAAGATCAAAATTTTAGAAGACATTATCTAAAAATGAAGAATTAAAGTGATAATTTGCGTTATCCAATAAAAGGAGAGGAAAAAAATTTGCTTCAGAACTGAAGATTTGCTTCATGAATCATAGTTCGTTAACACCGTTAGTTTTTGAACATATTTTGTTAGTGAGACTAAAGATGCTCCACTTTAGCATACTTATGGGATTAAATATGCTCATGATTATATTTAAGGAACCAAAATAGACCTACCCTCAAAGATAAAACACTAAAGATGCTCCACTTTAGTATACTTACAGAACTAAATATGCTCAGGGTTATATTTGAGGGACAAAAATAGATCTACCCTCAAAGATAAGGGGAGTTTTTAGCCAATATTATCCCTTATCTTTGGGGATAAGTTTAACTTTGTCCTTTAAGTTTGCTAAACTTGAACACATTTAGTCTCACCAACATAAAACACCGAATATGTTAGAAAACTAACTCTAATGAGTCTTCTTATAGATGTTATAAGAAATGCACAAATTTACTGCTTTTTTCTAGAAACTAGTTCGCTTCACATGCCACAACATTAAATTCCAATCACAACAATATCATTTTTCAATATAACTTGCAAAAATCTGTTTTTTGATGTAAGGTAGGGAAAAAAAATGAAAGCAATGTGTTTTGTAGTAAAAAGGAAAATGTATAGAGGGAAAATGAGAGCATCACAAAACAATTATATATGGAAAGAAAAAGGAAGGAGAACCCATTATTTCGTAGTAGTATTTTTACTGAGAGATGAATTATTTTCAATTGACAGGTGAGTTTGGTCAAATGAAGAGCCAAAACCACAACTAGAACTGAAAATTAATTAAATATCAAAAGCTATATCGACTTGTAGGAGCAGTTGTTGAAGTAATTTTGTGCAAAATTAAATTACAGACTTCTAGTACACTCACTATAACTAGAATTTGTTCCGCCACTGCTCCTAATAATCATTGCTAGGATGAACCAAAGTATTAAAGACTTGAATATAAATCAAGAAGGCTAGGAATTTTTACTGTTGTAACAGAGATGCAAAGGTTAATTCGAGAAGAAGGGTATTCTTCAAAAGGGAACGATATCGACGATTTATGAGTTATTAAGCATCACGTGTGCTCTGCTGTTAGTTTTCAAAGTATAGTACTTAGGATTATATTTAAAGAACAAAGTTAAGCCTATCCCTAAACATAAGTTAAGGGATAATTTTGGCTAAAAGTTCAAGACAAGGGACAATATTGGAAAAAATTCCAATCTAGCACATGCCAGGGATGAGTCCAGCAACTCATCGGGGCCCGTAAACAGTGCTGGCATTGGTTGTGCCAATGAAGCGTTCTAAAACCTCGTCAGCAAACCAACCAACCAATCAAGTGTTTATACGCGAGCAAACTTGTTTGTCTCTTCTTTTTTCAACGGTAAGTAAAAAACTAACACAAATTTGTAGTTGTTCAAGTAGTTTCCTTATATGACGCAGCTTTGCTTTTCAACCCATTTTCCAGCCCATTCTAGCTTTTTAATCCAATATTATTACCATCATTATCTTATTATTATTCCCTTGTATGAGTTTTAATTAATTATTCCATTTGCCTTAAAAACACTAATTCTTTTTCTTCAAGAAAGTTGCCTAAACGTGTGGAATTTTCAAACTTGGCGTTTGAGAAAATTCAGGTAATGAACTCAAGATACCTTGTCTTAAACTCCGCTTCTAAATCTATGTCAGTGTTTTAGCGTACTCAACAACGTACAAGGTTGTAATCTGGTATGACTTTTGTCTATTTCTTCAGTTCTTTGTTTTTCTTTTCATTTTTACTTATCAAGATTCAGTTATTAGTGCTATTTTCCAGCCCCCTTTATTCAGATTGGTTGAAATTTGTGCATTTTTTTTTTCCTGCAAAAAGAGTGAATTTAGTTGCTGGAAATGGGTGTTCGCGTGTTATGTAAAGTCTTCAATTTTACTCGATTTGTTTCTGTTATGAATTTTGTTTTTACCAAATATGTCTAGTTGTGCTTGAAAAGTAGTGTTAGGATCTAAGATGTTTGTTCCTGGAGTATA
Organism: Nicotiana glauca; assembly: GCA_026770625.1. Lineage (NCBI taxonomy): Eukaryota > Viridiplantae > Streptophyta > Magnoliopsida > Solanales > Solanaceae > Nicotiana > Nicotiana glauca. The sequence continues at coordinate 101,991 of MU753987.1, forward strand.
TAACTGCATGTTCCAGTAGATTGTATAATTACCAGGAAGGTAAAATGGAATAGAAGTTTAATGGTTAGTTTTTTAGTCTCTTGCACCACCATTTTCCTTTTTCTTAACTTGCTTTGCTTAATTAAATCTTTATTTATCAGTCTTTGGTTTTCTGATAGTGATCTAGAGCTTAGTATTTTTATCCATCAAACAACTTCTATTTGAGAAAATACCTTATGAGTCTATATGCATTTCATGGAATTTATAAATAGCTTCAAATTTAGTGTGCTAAGGTGGCGTTTCCTGAAACTGATTGGTATGTCGAAACAGCTGCAAATAAATTGAGTTGACATCCATAAATGGACAAGAAACAGCACATTGCCATCTTCACTACTGCAAGCATCCCATGGCTAACTGGAACTGCTGTTAATCCTCTGTTTCGTGCGGCCTATCTTGCAAAAGATGGTGCGATGAAGGTCACTTTGGTCGTTCCCTGGCTGCCGTTGATAGATCAGGAACACTTGTTTCCCAACAATATCACGTTTAATTCACACTTGGAGCAGGAAAAGTATGTCCGCCAATGGGTGGAAGAGAGGACTGGGTTTGCATCGAATTTTAGTATACGTTTTTATCCTGGAAAGGTAACTCAAAGTCTGAAATATGAATGAGAATTTGTCTAATTTATTACACTGAAAACTCCAGTCTATTAGATTTGTGGGAGCATATCCAATTACATACTTCAACTGGTGAAAATATATTCTTCTGAATCAAATATCGGTAACCATGTAAATTGAAAATTTCTTCGCTTAAAATTGTTCATCAAAGACTCTATTTATGTTTGCTTTGCTTTGTTTATGAAAGTCAACCAAATAATCATGAATGCTTTTTCTTTTTTTATATTTATGAGTTACTGATCTTCTTTCCGTGCTTAGTCCTTACCAGGCTGATCTAGAGTGTGGGGAGGGAAGCTGCTCTACTTGCATTTAGAATGTCATATGTTTTCCTTATATAATTTTGTCTATGCCTCAAAATAACAATTTTTCGCTCATTTCCTTAGTTGTTGAAAACAAATAGTAATTTCTCTCCTATAAAAATTGTTCTCGAGCTCTTCCAACTACGGATTATACATTTTCCCCTTTTCTTCATGGAATGGTAAACATGAAATCTGTTAATAATCACACGATTCACATCTAAAGTACAATAACAATAACTGTCAGGACAAGGGAATTGCAGCTCCTCCTTTTGATCTTCTTCTAGAATTATTGCCAGTTCATCAATGATAAGATTGTGATATAAAGTCTTGGAGGGGCATTCCTCTCATGATGCAAAAGTAGTCGGCAGCTTCTTTTTGTTTATTAGTACTTTAATTTTGTCTCAATTGATATGCTTCTGGGGTACTCTATCAGAAATAAAGTGTTGCCTTCCGAATTGCAGTTTTCTCTAGATATAAGGAGCATTCTTGCTTTGGGGGATATTACAGTAGTTATCCCAGATGATGAAACAGATATTGCAGTCCTTGAGGAGCCCGAGCATCTTACATGGTATCATCATGGGAAGAGATGGAAAGAAAAATTTCGCATGGTTGTAGGAATTGTTCACACCAATTATTGGGAGATTGTCAGGAGAGAGAGGAACATATTGGTAGCACTTCTAATAAAGTACATCAATGGTTGGGTAGTCGATATCTATTGCCACAAGGTAAAATACTTCTATTCAGTAAATTTTTTGTTATTTATGAAGATCTACTTTGTGAGGTGGGGTTGGGGTTGGGGTTGGGGTTGGGGGTGGTACGAATAATTAATAGCTAACCTCGGTTGAATGTAACTCTTTGACATTTGACACTTTATTGTACTGATGTTTCTTTGTTAAGTTTGAACAGCTGTTGCAGAAACATGCTTGCATTTATTTCCATTTCAAAAACTATCATGCTCAAAAGTTGGAAAGCCGAGCAGTCTATTTTGCATGCTAGGCACGCTCAGGTCATCCGGTTGGTGGTAATATAGGAAATGATGATCACTTGGTTGGACCGATTGGCTGTAGTATAATTATTAAACATGACTTTTGGTACTTTGTGCGTAATGCGTTGATCTATAAAAGTTACTTGCTTGAATTGGCAGGTCATTCGGCTATCCGCTGCAACCCAGGATCTACCAAGATCTGTGGTCTGCAATGTGCATGGAGTTAATCCAAAGTTCCTTGAAATTGGGCTTAGAACAAGAGAGAAGCAGCAAACTGACAACCAAGCTTTCAGCAAAGGTGTCTATTACATTGGTAAGAAGTTGTGGAACAAAGGGTACAAGGAGCTACTTGATCTTTTACGTGATCATCAAAAGGAACTTTCCGGATTTGAGATTGATTTATATGGTAGCGGTGAGGATTCTGCTCAGATCGACGTGGAAGCTAAGAAGTTGGAATTAGCAGTTACGGCTCATCCTGGACGTGATCATGCAGATCCTTTATTTCACGAGTAAGTACCTGCAGAGCTAACCACTTTTTACTGTTAAACTGTTTTCCCCCGCTTTTATATCATTTGTATGCATCCGCTGTTCCTAGAACCTAGTTTATCATGCCTGATCCACTTTGCTGGCTGCAAAGGGAGGCCTACATAATCTAGTGAAATTAATGTAAATGATTCTGGATAACTTTTTAGAAAGGATTTTGGGTTTTCTGGGGCCTTGCCTTAAATTGTTGAACAATACACGGGCTTAAAGGGTTCGAAATAGGTGGAGCTCGGAACTGGAAGTGAGAACTGGAGAAGAAGTGGGCTGTTTTGGGTATTCATAAACACACTATTGTGAGCAGTAATCTATGATTGGTTCAAGCTCCTTTGCCACCTTAATTTTTCATGTGTGAAAGAACAGTGGCCTAAAAGTTGAGAGAAAATGGAAGTTTTCGACACTGCAAATATTCAGGGCTAATAATTGCAAAAAGTTAAGAAAGGAGGAAAGTTAAACAGAGGTCACAACTGCTTTAAACCAATGATAACTTTAAACTAATTTTAATGAATAAGTATTACATAGCAGAACTGCTACAAACTTCACAGTTTTTGATATTAATGATTCAAGAAGCATCATGATTAAGTTTCCTCATTAATATTTCCGTCTGGAGCTAGCAAGCAGAATAAATACGGCAATCCTTTTTTTGGTTATTATAATAAATACAACAATCTAAAAGCACTCCTCAACTTACCAGTATCGTTGACTAAGACTAAAAATGAAAATTTTGCTAGTACAAGATCCCTAATCTGGAAATTCAGGAAAGCTAACGAATCTAACAACTCAGTTTGTGGGAAGCTTAAAATCAAAGTAGCTTTCAAGATCCTAGTGCTCTTTGAACTTCTTCTTTCTCATGTTTCTTTGAGACTACATCTTCATTTTTAATATCCAATGAGTTTCTGTGCTATGAAAATGAATCTATGTATATCTAACTAGCATTTACATATTGCTATCATATTTCTCAAGTTAGTATTTCCTTGTGTTTCTAAGGTAATGATGATAAAAAGTTTAAAATGCCTAAATTTGAGAGCCACCTAGAGAAACCTCTCTAGCTTGGCAAACTGAAGAATTAAGGCATACTCATTGTTGGTATGATCTCAAATGTAACTATTTTATTCATCTTTTTCTTTCTACTATAGCCATCCAACTCCTTCCCTTGCTTGTCTTTATCAGTAACGATTGACCTTGCCATTACTGAAGCTTTTATTTCTCGTCTCCAACAATATTCAGAAATGTGGAGCGAGACAGAAACCACATTTGACATGAATATAATCATTTTCTGTGACAGTTGGATATATTATACGACAAATGAGGCCATGGATACTTTTTCGATCTTAAAGATTAAGGCAAAATGGCCTCCTGGCCACTTAAACTTGTATCGGATTGTCAACCCGGTAAATGAACTTACGAGTTTCCCAGTTTAGCACCTCTACTTTATAGAATAAGGACTAATAAATACCTCTGACCGTTGACCATGCATACATGGAGGAAACGTTGCTGACATGGCGAAACTGCATACAAATCACTCTTAAATAGCGCGTGAATGTATTAGTTTTGATAGAAAAAATATTTAAATAAATAACAAAAGATAAAAAAGAATAAAAAGGCGTCCCTTTTCCCCATTCTTCTTCCCACCTCCTTCGTTCCCACCCCCTTTCCCCTATTCTTTCGTTTTGTCTCCCATCTAGGGCTGCTTATCGGGCGGATTGAGCGGTTATTTACTCTTTTTAACGGTTTGGCTTATTGATTATCAGATTTCAAATGTATTAATCCGCTAGCCACCCGATAAGATATCGGGCGGATTGGTATCGATTTAACTCTTATCGGGCGGTTATCAGACGGTTTATCGGCCTAATTCAATCTATACTGGTTTCACGCAAGTCTCCACTCACAACTTACCGTAGGAAGCAGAAAATTTATTGTCCAAGCGAATGCAAAAGAGGCAATCTTTCTGGATAATGCATTGCACAATCACAGCAATAAGTATACACACCATCACTATACCAATGATGAGGGTCTTTATCAACTCTTCCCTGTTGCCATTCGTGTTGGAGCCATTATTATGATCAAGCTTCGGGGCTTTTGTTCACATGATCAAGTGCAGGTTCTGTCCAAGTGACCTCATCAGATTTATTCACATGATCAGGTGCTGGTTTTGTCCAAGTATACATATTTTAGGAATTAGGCGTTAGAGATAGAGTACCGGAAGTGGAAGGGTTTTTGATATTTAATATATATATATATATATATATATATTCTTAGCGGGTTAACGGATTATCCGTTAGGAAAGTTGAATAATCCGGCCCCAAACCGATAAGCCATTAATAAAAAAAATTCAATCCGTTCCCCGTCCGTTAAACCGTTAACCCGATACCAATAAGCCATTAAGCTTTGGTTTTGGTTTGGTTTTCGGTTTCGGTTCGGTTCGGTTTTGAACACTCCTACTCCCATCCTTCACCCCAACCTTTCCTCCCCAGCCCCTCTCCATTCTTTTCGGTTGAAAAGCAATTAGAGGTTTTTTTTATTTTTTTTAAAATTGAGTATGAGGATCTAGAGAGAAGGTAATCCACAATCGAATTTTTGCAGAAGGAAATCACATCAATTTCTCTGATCTGATCATTACTCCGATAGTGGATTACCTTCTCTCTAGATCCAAAATTCGATTGTGGATTACCTTCTCTCTAGATGAAGTTCTGGAGAAAAAGAAGACTTCTTCACAGTAAATGTTTGGAGTATTTTCTTTTTTTGGAGTATATTCTTCACATCAGGCGGTTTATGGATGAGGTCACTATTAGAAGATTTCCGATATAATCAATGCTCATGTCTTATTCTTTTCCTTTTTCTTTTTTTAAGAAAAAAAATTAGCGGCAGGGGTGAAGTTCCATTTCTAATCTGTTTGCTCTATGCCTATGGGCTTGGTGGGAAGGAAGTTTTGACGGAGATGGTAATTGAGGTGTGATAGGTTACAAATACTTTGGGCATAAGTACTTACTTTATGTTTTGATGATCTAACAAACTTACCATCCAGAACCAAATAAGGAACTTGTTACATATTTACATGACCTTAAGATCACAAAGTGTTCCATGTTGGGATCCAGCGTAGGATATAACTCAACTCTTCAGAGTGGAAGGAACAACACTGTATGAAGTCAACTCTCCAGCTGGAAAGTTGCTGCCTGCACACGCTACTGTACAAGAACAGTGCAACAGTCAACTTTCTGTGGGAAGCTTTTTACCTACCTTGCTTACATCATTGTAAATGATGTCACACATGTATAAATACAATCAAGGAAGGTAAACCAACTTACTTCATGAGAGAACAAGATAAGGAATCTGATACAATTAAGTTCCCTTGCATTCAGAATAAATAGTCAGATGTCTTGTTTAATTCTCAATGAAATCAGATAAGGAAACAACAGAGGGACTAGATAGGGATCAGTTTTCCTTGTCATTGTATAGTCAACTCTACAGCTGTAAAAGCTGCTGTACTGTACCGTCTGACAGGCTACTCCACTGTACCATCTGGCAGCAGTACAACAGCACAACTGTAGCTTGCTAAGGCCAAACTAAAGGGCACTTTATTACATCATCCTTGATGACATCACACACATATATTATGAACATGAGGCAAGGGACTTGATCACTCCAACACTTGCAAAATCAAAAGAAAATATTCTCTCAAGTGCTAGCTACAACCTCTCTCAAGAACAAAGCTGCTGCAACCTCAAGGACCAGATCCAAAGATTGAAGATATCTTAAGTCCTTAGGTTTGTTGAGTCTTTGTTATTTGTTCTTCATTTGTAACTCTCAGTGGTTGAAATCAAATAGAATAAGGTGTTTGCTTGAAGAAGGTGACTAGAAATTAACAAAATGAGTAGGCAAACACAGAGAGCGAACTATTTATCGCCAGAGACATTACCACTGAATTCTCCCGCCAAATTGATTTTTTTGCTAGTTTATGAGTTATTTGCTGGTCTCAGTTGTAGTGGAGGAGAAGAGAAATAAAAAAATTAAGTAAAAAGTTTGATAAATTGGAAATTAGGAATTAAAAAAGTGGGACCTAGAAATTACACATATCAAATTCTAATGTCATTCTGTCTAGCGATTGAGGAACACGCTCAGACGGATATGTTTATTAGTCTTTATTCTTTTAAATTGAGGTGCTAAACTGGGAAATTCCTAAGTTCGTTTATCGGGTTGGTAATCCGGTACAAGTTTAAGTGGCCATGAGGCCATTTTGCCAAAGATTAATTTGGTACGTAACTTTTTACTGTAGGATCTTTCAAATGTTGTTTGAAACATATCTAGAAGACTAAAACCTCCTCCATTCTGTTATTTGATATTTTGGAAGATCACATACTTTAGGTTTGCTAGGGCAGCCATTCACTTCCAAACGGTCTTGTTCATGAGACAACTTTTCCAAGCGAATATGAATCATGCTAAAATCATTGGTTCATTGATTCTGATTTCTTTTGATCTTACAGATTTTTGGGTTATTTTTGTGTTATATTTAAAAATACAATTTAAATCGTATAAGTGCTAAGAGTTTGAGTACTTTTTATAGTAGGGGGTTTCATAATTGCCATTCTTTCAATTGAAGTATTTTTTTTCCTTTCCTTTTTTTGG
>MU753991.1:7587-31870 GCA_026770625.1 Nicotiana glauca
GGCATTGTGGATTTGGTAAAGCCACTAAAGGGCTTGTTCAACTTGGAAAAAATATAGATAAACCTGGTTCATCTATAGAGTAAACCCTCACAGATCTACTGAAGAAAGTGACAAAAAGCTAAAAATCCAAAGAAGAAAGGTAGTTCAAAGGTTAAAACCCTGGGACTGCTAGGGAAACAAGAAATGGAAGGTTGCCCCTACTGTTAATATTGATATTGCTCCCACAAGAGGAAGTCATAAGAAGCCAGCTAAAGCAAAATGAGGTAGAACGATAGAAAGCCTTAGAGGAAAGTAAAAGAAAAGCGGTTGCTAAGGGAAAGAAAAAGATGGATGAGCATGTTGAGGCTGTTAATGTTGATGAAATGGACCTAGTCTTTCAAGATGAAGAAGTGGAGGTTCTCAATCCTAAACCCAAGAAATTCAAGACTTCCACTAAGAATTCTATTACAATGTCAAAGTGTGATGAACCATCCACCCTGGCAAAACGGACCAGGTCTGCTATGAAATAAAAATAAGTGAAACTTGTTGAGGAAGAAGAATGGAATGGAAAGGAAGAAAATAATTCTAACACTGAGAAGGACAAGATGGTCAATTTTGGAAGTGGACAATTCTGAAGGGCACACTCCTTAGAGATTTGGGGGAGTAAGGAATGGTGTTGCTTTTGGAAAAGTTGGAGTTGCAAGGCTGGAAGGACAACTATGAAAAATGCTTGATCACTATGGAATTTTGTGCTACTGACAAGAAAATAGCTACATCTTCACAAAATCTAAGTAAATATCACATTGAAAGGAACATGTTAGAATTAGGGATGATAAAGATTAACTAATAGGACCAGTTCAAAATTTAATAATGAAAAAAAATTGAATTAAAAAAAAAGAATTTTGGTTAGAAAGTATGTAAATTTTGTACATAAGTCGATTAGATCTTGCTCAATATCATACTTTCAATAGTATACTCTTGTGCCATGTGTTAAAATGATTCATTAATCTCTAATGATATTTTCTCTATTTTGGTAAATTTAGACTTACACAACAGTATTCTCAGTGAAGAACCTGGTTTATCAAGATTACACAGTATGTTTTATCTACACTCTGTATAATTTGAAATAAAAATATTTGGATCATGAGCAGAGTCCTACCCAATTACAAAGTTCTTTTGAACTTATCCGTTACAAGTGAACCAGTTGCATTTGAACTTATCCGTTACAAGTGAACCAGTTGTATTTAAAGACTCCCAACCGAATTAAAATACTTAGATATTAGGGATAGACTCCAACGTCTTTTCTAAACTGATGTTCAGTTTGATTAGACTTCTAAAAATCTGAAAAGCTTGTCGTTACCCATTAATTACCTCTCTTTATATTGATCAAACATTATTGCTTTATTTACTCCATCTTTTTCAAGCCGTCAAATACTCTTCATCTTCTCTCATCTTTCAAATACAATCTAACTCTCTTCTCTTCCAGAATCAAACCCAGAAATTTCTAACACTTATGCAAGCCCTTCTTCACCACCACAAGAAACCACTTCCTCACCCACTGTCACTCCTTCCAAAACCCCAACCTCTAAGAAAAGAGTAAAACGGATGGCTCGTAAGATTGTTGGTGGTAGAGAGCAGATTCAGAAAATTAACGAACAACTAAAAGTAAGTAGAGAGGAGGAATCTCAACAATCAGAAGAATCCTTCAAATCTAGTACCGAGGGAGAAGAAACTGATTCTTCCGAAACTGAACAGGTATCTTCTAACCCTAAAGTTACTCCGAAAATAATTTTTAAAGTTACCGCAAATTTGGAGACTAGATTTATATTGGAAGGATCTATAGTAGGAGAAGTTGAGGTAAAAATGAAAAAGTAAAAGAAAAGGAGAGCAAGGGTGTTAGAAGTGCTATGAGGGGAAAGGATAAAGAAGTGGTTGATTCTTCACTCACTCTTGTGAGTTTAATCAAAAACACTACTGCAATGGTTGTTGCGGAGAGGAATCTAGTAGATTAAAAGAGAGTGTCAATAAAATAGGGGGAAGTGGGTCTGGTAAAGCCACTAAAGGGCTTGTTCAACTTGGAAAAAATATAGATAAATCTGGTTCCTCTATAGAGGAAATCCTCGCAGATCTACTGAAGAAAGTGACTAAAAGCTATAATCCAAAGAAGAAAGGTAGTTCAAAGGTTAAAACCCTGGCACTGCTAGGGAAAACAAGAAATGAAAGGTTTCCCCTACTGTTACTATTGATATTCCTCCCACACGAGGAAGCCATAAGAAGCCAGCTAAAGGAAAATGAAGCAGAACTGAAGAAAGCTTTAGAGGAAAGTAAAAGAAAGCAGTTGCTAAGGGAAAGAAAAAAATGGATGAGCATGTTGAGGCTGTTAATGTTGATGAGATGTACCTAGTCCTTCGAGATGAAGAAGTGACTGAAGAAGTGGAGGTTCTCACTCCCAAACCCAAGAAAGTCAAGACTTCCACTAAGAATTCTATTACAAAGTCAAAGTGTGATAAGTAATCCACCTAGCAAAACGGACCAGGTCTTCTATGAAATAAAAATAAGTGAAACTTGTTGAGGAAGAAGAATGGAATGGAAAGGAAGAAAATAATTCTAACACTGATAACGATAAGATGGTCAATTTTGGAAAGAGGACAATTCTGAAGGGCAGACTCCTTGGAGATTTGGGGGAGGAAGGAGTGGTGTTGCTTTTGAAAAAGTTGGAGTTGCAAGGCTGGAAGGACAACTATGAAAAAGGCTTGATCACTATAGAATTTTTTGCTACGGACAAGAAAATAGCTACATCTTCACAAAATTTAAGTAGAGAACACTTTGAAAGGAACAGGTTAGAACTAGGGATGACAAAGATCACCTAAAAGGACCAGTTCAAAATTTTATAATGAAAAAAAAAATTAAATTAAAAAATTAAAGAAAAAAGAATTTTGCTTAGAAAATATGTAAATTTTGTACATAAGTCGATTAGACCTTGTTCAATATCGTACTTTTAATAGTATAATCTTGTGCCATGTGTTAAAATTATTCATTAATCTCTAATGATATTTTCTCTATTTTGGCAAATTTAGACTTACACAACAGTATTCTCAGTGAAGAACCTGGTTTATCAAGATTACACGGTATGTATTCTACACTCTGCATAATTTGAAATAAAAATATTTGGATCATGAGCAGAGTCTTACCAAATTACAAAGTTCTTTTGAACTTATCCGTTACAAGCTCAAAACAAGCATTTAAAGAATTCGAACCGAATTAAACTACCTAGATATTAGGGATAGACTCCAACATCTTTTCAAAACTGAAGTTCAGTTTGATTAGACTTCTAAAAATCTGAAAAGCTTGTCGTTACCCATTTATTACCTCTCTTTATATTGATCAAACATTATTGCTTTCTTTACTCCATCTTTTTCAAGCCGTCAAATACTCTTCATCTTCTCTCATCTTTCAAATACATTCTAACTCTCTTCTCTTCCAGAACCAAACCCAGAAATGTCTAACACTTCTGCAAACCCTTCATCACCACCACAAGAAGCACTTCCTCACCCACTATTACTCCTTCCAAAACCCCAACCACTGAGAAAAGAGTAAAATGGAAGGCTCGTAAGATTATTGGTAGTAGAGAGCAGATTCAAAAAATTAACAAACAAATAAAAGTAAGTAGGTAGGAGGAATCTCAACAATCAGAAGAATCCTTCAAATCTAGTACCGAGGGAGAAGAAACTGAACAGGTATCTTCTAGCCCTAAAGTTACTCCTGAAATAATTTTTAAAGTTACCGCAAATTTGGAGACTAGATTTATATTGGAAGGATCTATAGTAGGCGAAGTTGGAGGTAAAAATAAAAAAGAAAAAGAAAATGAGAGAAATGGTGTTAGAAGTGCTTTGAGGGGAAAGGATAAAGAAGTGGTTGATTCTTCACTCACTCTTGTGAGTTTAATCAAAGACACAACTGCAATGGTTGTTACAGAGAGGAATCTAGTAGAGTAAAGGAGAGTGTCAATAAAATAGGGAGAAGTGGGTATGGTAAAGCCACTAAAGGGCTTGTTCAACTTGGAAAAAATATAGATAAACCTGGTTCATTTATAGAAGAAACCATCGCAGATCTACTGAAGAAAGTGACTAAAAGCTATAATCCAAAGAAGAAAGGTAGTTCAAAGGTTAAAACCCTGGCACTGCTAGGGAAAACAAGAAATGGAAGGTTGCCCCTACTGTTACTATTGATATTCCTCCCACAAGAGGAAACCATAAGAAGCCAGCTAAAGCAAAATGAGGCAGAACTGTAGAAAGCCTTAGAGGAAAGTAAAAGAAAAGCAGTTTCTAAGGGAAAGAAAAAGATGGATGAGCATGTTGAAGCTGTTAATGTTGATGAGATGGACCTAGTCCTTCGAGATGAAGAAGTGGAGGTTCTCACTCCCAAACCCAAGAAAGTCAAGACTTCCACTAAGAATTCTATTACAAAGTCAAAGTGTGATAAGTAATCCATCTAGCAAAACGGACCAGGTCTGCTATGAAATAAAAATAAGTAAAATTTGTTGAGGAAGAAGAATGGAATGGAAAGGAAGAAAATAATTCTAACACTGAGAAGGACAAGATGGTCAATTTTGGAAAGAGGACAATTCTGAAGGTAGACTCTTTAGAGATTTGGGGGAGGAAGGAGTGGTGTTGCTTTTGGAAAAGTTGGAGTTGCAAGGCTGGAAGGACAACTATGAAAAAGGCTTGATCACTATGGAATTTTGTGCTACGGACAAGAAAATAGCTACATCTTCACAAAATCTAAGTAGAGAACACTTTGAAAGGAACAGGTTGGAACTAGGAATGATAAAGATCACCTAAAAGGACCAGTTCAAAATTTTATAATGAAAAAAATTAAATTAAAAAAAAAAGGAATTTTTGTTAGAAAATATGTAAATTTTGTACATAAATCGATTAGATCTTGTTCAATATCATACTTTTAATAGTATAATCTTGTGCTATGTGTTAAAATAATTCATTAATATCTAATGATATTTTCTCTATTTTGGCAAATTTAGACTTACACAACAGTATTATCAGAGAAGAACCTGGTTTATCAAGATTACACGGAATGTATTCTACACTCTGCATAATTTGAAATAAAAATATTTGGATCATGAGCAGAGTCTTACCAAATTACAAAGTTCTTTTGAACTTATCCGTTACAAGCTCAAAAGAAGCATTTAAAGACTCCGAACCGAATTAAACTGCCTAGATATTAGGAATAGACTCCAACGTCTTTTCAAAACTGAAGTTCAGTTTGATTAGACTTCTAAAAATCTGAAAAGCTTGTCGTTACCCATTTATTACCTCTCTTTATATTGATCAAACATTATTGCTTTCTTTGCTCCATCTTTTTCAAGCCATCAAATACTCTTCATCTTCTTCCATCTTTCAAATCCAATCTTACTCTCTTCTCTTCCAGAACCAAGAAATGTCTAACACTTCTGCAAACCCTTCATCACCACCACAAGAAACCACTTCCTCACCCACTATAACTCCTTCCAAAACCCCAACATCTAATAAAAGAGTAAAACGGATGGCTCATAAGATTGTTAGTGGTAGAGAGCAGATTCAGAAAATTAACGATCAACTAAAAGTAAGTAGGGAGGAGGAATCTCAACAATCAAAAGAATCCTTCAAATCCAGTACCGAGGGAGAAGAAACCGATTCTTCAGAAACTGAACAAGTATCTTCTAGCCCTAAAGTTACTCCTGAAACAATTTTTAAAGTTACTGTAATTTTGGGGACTAGATTTATATTGGTAGGATCTATAGTAGTAGAAGTTGGAGGTAAAAATGAAAAAGTAAAAGAAAAATAGAGCAAAGGTATTAGAAGTGTTGCGAGGGGAAAGGATAAAGAAATGGTTTATTCTTCACTCACTCTTGTGAGTTTAATCAAAGACACAAATACAATGGTTGGTGCGAAGAGGAATCTAGTAGAGTAAAGGAGAGAGTCAATAAAATAGGGGGAAGTGGGTTTGGTAAAGCCACTAAAGGGATTTTTTAACTTGGAAAAAATATAGATAAACCTAGTTCATCTATAGAGGAAACCCTCGCAGATCTACTGAAGAAAGTGACTAAAAGCTATAATCCAAAGAAGAAAGGTAGTTCAAAGGTTAAAACCCTGGCACTGCTAGGGAAAACAAGAAATGGAAGGTTGCCCCTATTGTTACTATTGAAATTCCTCCTACAAGAGGAAGCCATAAGAAGCCAGCTAAAACAAAATGAGGCAGAACTGTAGAAAGCCTTAGAGGAAAGTAAAAAAAAGTAGTTTCTAAGGGAAAGAAAAAGATGGATGAGCATGTTTAGGATGTTAATGTTGACGAGACGGACCTAGTCCTTCAAGATGAAGAAGAGACTAAAGAAGTGGAGGTTCTCACTCCCAAACCCAAGAAAGTCAAGACTTCCACTAAGAAGTCTATTACAAAGTCAAAGTGTGATGAACCATCCATCCTAGAAAAACGGACTAGGTCTGCTATGAAATAAAAACAAGTGAAACTTGTTGAGGAAGAAGAATGGAATGGAAAGGAAGAAAATAATTCTAACACTGAGAAGGACAAGATGGTCAATTTTGGAAAGTGGACAATTCTGAAGGGCACACTCCTTAGAGATTTGGGGTAGTAAGGAATGGTGTTGCTTTTGGAAAAGTTGGAGTTGCAAGGCTGGAAGGACAACTATGAAAAATGCTTGATCACTATGGAATTTTGTGCTACTGACAAGAAAATAGCTACATCTTCACAAAATCTAAGTAAATATCATATTGAAAGGAACATGTTAGAATTAGGGATTATAAAGATCAACTAATAGGACCAGTTCAAAATTTTATAATGAAAAAAAAATAAATTAAAAAAAAAAGAATTTTGGTTGGAAAATATGTAAATTTTTTACATAAGTCGATTAGATCTTGCTCAATATCATACTTTCAATAGTATACTCTTGTGCCATGTGTTAAAATGATTCATTAATCTCTAATGATATTTTCTCTATTTTGGTAAATTTAGACTTAAACAACAGTATTCTCATAGAAGAACCTGGTTTATCAAGATTACACGGTATATTTTCTACACTCTGCATAATTTGAAATAAATATATTTGGATCATGAGCAGAGTCCTACCAAATTACAAAGTTCTTTTGAGCTTATCTATTACAAGTGAACCAGTTGCATTTAAAGACTCCCAACCGAATTAAACTACCTAGATATTAGGGATAGACTGCAACGTCATTTCAAAACTGAAGTTTAGTTTTATTAGACATCTAAAAATCTGAAAAGCTTGTTGTTACCCATTAATTATCTCTCTTTATATTGATCAAACATTATTGCTTTCTTTACTCCATCTTCTTCAAGCCGTCAAATACTCTTCATCTTCTCTCATCTTTCAAATACATTCTAACTCTCTTCTCTTCCAGAACCAAACCCAGAAATGTCTAACACTTCTGTAAACCCTTCATCACCACCAAAAGAACCACTTCCTCACCCACTATTACTCCTTCCAAAACCCCAACCACTAAGAAAGAGTAAAATGGAAGGCTCGTAAGATTATTGGTAGTAGAGAGCAGATTCAGAAAATTAACAAACAACTAAAAGTAAGTAGGGAGGAGGAATCTCAACAAGCAGAAGAATCCTTCAAATCTAGTACCGAGGGAGAAGAAACTAATTCTTCCGAAACTGAACAGGTATCTTCTAGCCCTAAAGTTACTCCTGAAATAATTTGTAAAGTTACCGCAAATTTGGAGACTAGATTTATATTGGTAGGATCTATAGTAGGAGTAGTTGGAGGTAAAAATGAAAAAGTAAAAGAAAAGGAGAGCAAGGGTGTTAGAATTGCTGTGAGGGGAAAGGATAAAGAAGTGGTTGATTCTTCACTCACTCTTGTGAGTTTAATCAAAGACACAACTGCAATGGTTGTTGCGGAGAGGAATCTAGTAGAGTAAAGGAGAGTGTCAATAAAATAGGGGGAAGTGGGTCTGGTAAAGCCACTAAAGGGCTTGTTCAACTTGGAAAAAATATAGATAAACCTGGTTCATCTATAGAGGAAACCCTCGCAGATCTACTGAAGAAAATGACTAAAAGCTATAATCCAAAGAAGAAAGGTAGTTCTAAGGTTAAAACCCTGGCACTGCTGGGGAAAACAAGAAATGGAAGGTTGCCCCTACTGTTACTATTAATATTCCTCCCACAAGAGGAAGCCATAAGATGCCAGCTAAAGCAAAATGAGGTAGAACTGTAGAAAGCCTTAGAGGAAAGTAAAAGAAAAGCAGTTGCTAAGGGAAAGAAAAAGATGGATGAGCATGTTGAGGCTGTTAATGTTGATGAGATGGACCTAGTCCTTCGAGATGAAGGAGTGACTGAAGAAGTGGAGGTTCTCACTCCCAAACCCAAGAAAGTCAAGACTTCCACTAAGAATTCTATTACAAAGTCAAAGTGTGATAAGTAATCGACCCTGGCAAAACGGACCAGGTCTTCTATGAAATAAAAATAAGTGAAACTTGTTGAGGAAGAAGAATGGAATGGAAAGGAAGAAAATAATTCTAACACTGATAAGGACAAGATGTTCAATTTTGGAAAGAGGACAATTCTGAAGGGCACACTCCTTAGAGATTTGGGGGAGTAAGGAATGGTGTTGCGTTTGGAAAAGTTGGAGTTGCAAGGCTGGAAGGACATGGTCCTTCATATGGATGGAATGTTAGCTAGGAATGACATTATTGAGTTTATAGCAAATGATGTAGTGAAAAATGGAAGAGTTACTAGTATGGTTAAAGGAGTGCAACTCTCTTTTAATATGAAGGAGTTGGGAGAAATACTGGGTGTACCTGCTGAGGGGTACAATGACTATACAAAGCTCAAGTGTCCAAGCCAAGAAAATCTTCCTACTACCCTTGCCATTACCAGAAAATTTGGTGATAATAAGGAGGAAATTAAGCTTAAGGCTGTGTACAAGAGTGAGATGATGCCACCCTACAAAGTGATGCTTGAGTTCGTCAACAAGTGTGTTCTGCCAAGGTAGGAAATGAGGCCCATCGCAAGCTTCATACATTTGGTCCTCATGGAGTGTTTGGATTGTGAGAGGTATAGTAATTGGTCTAGATTCATAATCCATCTTTTTGATAGGGTTATAAGTGGCACCAACTCTCATACCATTCTATATGGCTTCATTCTCACGACTGTGCTTGTACATTTCAAAGTACCTATGAAGAAGTGGGAGGTTGATACAAACAAGAATCACCTTGGGACAAATGCTCTGCTTGTTTGTGACTATGAAGTCCATGCCACTCCTAAACAACCTGGTTCATCCAAGAAGGTACTAGTGGATAGAAATGTCAGAGCCTTGATCCAAGAAAATGGGGCTAAGAATGTTGAGATCGAAAGGCTGAAGAAGAGGTTGGTTGAGGTGGGGACTGAGAAAGATGCTCTCTGAACTGAGATGGCAAGAGAAAAAGAGAAGAATGATGGCATTCTTTAGGATATGCTGAAACTCCTCCAAGCCAAAACCAAACACCTGGTTATTCCTATCCTTAAGCCTCCTAGTCTAGTGCAGATCGACTAGTGACCAATTCCGAATTTTTTGTTTTTGCTCATGTTTACAGTATTTTTATTTCTTTTTATGCTTTGTGGTTGATATAATGAAGTTCCCTAACTTTTACTCTAAATGTTTGTTTATATTTCTTTGTGGTTAAATTCTTAGCTTGATCAATGATGATTAACCCATTATTGTATTTGAAGAAGCCCAAGTGGCCATGAGTAAGTTTTAGAATCTGGTTATCTCATACTTTTAAGCAAATTTTTGATGATGCCAAAAGGGAAAAAAATGTTGTGCTTTATAATTTGAACAGTGATGTTTATATTTATAACCTAATGTACCTAGTTCTTGATGATAAGTGATAAAAAAGAAAAATATTTCTAACATTGTATTGATATTTAGCTGAGTGGAAACAGGGCCTAAGCTTATGAAAAAGCACAAAATTTGTTATCATCAAAAAGGGGGAATTTGTTGGCCCAAGTGAAGGTTTATTTTAATAATAGACAAAGGAAGCTCAGGCATGAACTAGGTCCATCCCTTGTGTGCATAGACAGGTAGATTTGAGCGTATGATATGCACGTGAAAGAGATAAGCTTAACATGGTATAATTGATATCTTCTTATCGAAAAGGTTGAATAAGTGATAAAGAGAAGTACTCCTTGATCAAAGAAACACTATCTAAGATAAGGGAGAAGTTAGAAGTTGAGATCAACAAGAACTCTTCCACCAAGGAAGAGTAGCATTAGAACTCTATTTATTTTTTAATCTACTAACCCTATATGTTGAAGGATGTTCTCGTTTTATAGGTCACACAAAAGAAGTTAAACGCGAATTGAGAGAAAAATAGCAAGGCATTTTGCAAGCTGTTCGTGTGTGATTCAAGTGTGCAAACCTGAAGCTACATGAACCAAGTAAATTAACCACTTCCAAGTGTTTGTCTTTCATCCTAGTTCAACTGTAGTAGGCGTTTTCATATTGTACCTTTCAGCTTTATCTAGAGGCAATTGTAATAGGTACTCAGAGTATTCAAGTTAGAGTTAACTTGAAGTTGTCGCAACAGTTAGAGGCCGTTTGCCACAACGTGATTAGAGTTAATCCTAGTTTTACAAAAGTATTTTGTAAATGTAATTTAGGCTCCGTGATTTAGTGGGGAAAATCCTACTGAGAAATAGAAAGTGATTTTTTTTACCTTTTGAACCAGGTATTTTTCACGTAATATACTTGTGTTCTTTACTTTTCGTATTTACTATTTCAACAATAGTAGGTTAAGGAGCATTTGGAAGAACTAGGTCCTCCCATAATCAGTGTATGCAAAAAATATCACCTCCCCTCTTGTGTAGTATTGATATTAAAACATCAGTTTTGTATTATAGTCAACTGCCTGATTTAGATTTGGATTTATAACAAGTTGCTTGACTGAACAGTGAACACCATCGACTATTATGACATCCATGAGTAGAAAATAAAGAGAGCAATAAAACCAGTGAATTTGAGATATGTCCATTTGTATTTTCTTTGCAATGCATTCTGCTATGGTTCTTTTTTTCCCACAGAAACAAAAATTGCTATTAATGTTGAACAAAAACACTTACTTTTTGGCCAAACATTTTAAATCTTCAAAGAAGTGTTTTTCTTTTCGAAAAAAAAGTGTTTTTAGTGTTCAAGAAACTTGATCAAACACGCTATTATTTGACCCAAAAGCTAATTTTGAGATCAAACAGCTGAATTTATATTTTAGGGTAACTAGCAATTGTATTGATTCGCAATGTTGGTAAATGGAAAGTACTCAAAAATAAGTAAAAAAGAAATAGATTAAATAAAGCAATAAGGAGAGAGAGATTCTTCGTCATTTCAAATCCTCAAACAATCTCCCAAAAACCATTCAACTTCTCTCTCTCTCTCTCACTCTCACTTACACTCTCTCTCTCTATTTTTAAAAATCTCTATTGGATATCAAATTCGTGAATGTATTCCACTTTCCCCATTTATGGACCCGCCATATGGTGTCATTCCCGCATTTCTAGTTAGACACATCAATCTTGCACCTAAGGCGAACCTTAACATAGAATCGATTGATAGAAAAATTTATATTCCACCAAGATAATAACTCCTCCAAAAATCTCGAAATCACCGAGTTCATCTACAATATCAATTTGCCATGGATGGGAATTGGTGGTGGCAGAGTAAAACTCACAACGGAATACCAACAGTAATTTTTAAGGCCACTGACTACTATGGGATTATGGCAGTAGAATGAAAACTCACAATTGCTGGCAGACTTCTCAAGCTAAAACCTCAAATTGAGTGACCCGGATCGAAATTCAAGGAATTGATCTTTGCTAAGGCCTCTGTAAAAATTGGAGTGTACGATATGTATAATATTTTTCTAGACTTTACTAATGAAGAAGAGCTCAACTCAGTATAGTAGGCGGGTCATTGAAATTGATGGTCAACAAATGTGGCTCCAGAAGTGGTCACCTCATTTCAAACCATATGAAGACCTTCCTATCGCTCCGGTATTGTTACACCCCATATTTTAGTATAGAAAAGTACGCCGTAAATAAATCGACGAGAGCTGGGAAATGAGATGTTATATCCTATATTTTTGTACGTTAAAGTTTTGTCATAAGTTAATCGATGTAAGCTTGGGAATGAGATTATTTTGGGATTATAAGAATTATGCAATTTCAAACAAGATACAAGTAAATTCGGAAAGGTTAGAGGGTAAGCAAATAAAAAAATAAGTTTTATCGAAGTTTGGGATAAAATACAATTCAAGCTATAATACCACATATTTATGGACTAGTGCCGTCCAAGGTATCACATGACCATGACAATAGGATATATAAAGTGTGTTAAAAGTGAGTAGTATTTTAAATAATTTGAGATAATTTTTAATTATATGAATAATTAATTAATTATGGGGATAATTATAATATTAAGTGGATAAAGAACTTTTGGGGCTATCACACGGCATAAGCTAAGCCAAGCGGAAAAACATGCAAAATGAGTCATGAGACATAGCTTGTTACATGTAGGGGTTCTTAAATATTGCTTTATGAAAATGGAGCATCTATATTACATATGAGGAAACAAATCATTGAGAAGTATAGTAGCATGGATGAAATTTGGAGTGCAATAACATGGCTATTCATCTTGGTGTATGGAAGATACAACATGATGCTCATGAATTGGTGGTCACTCTCCAAGATTTTATACCTCTAATTTATAGACACCTTTGTCATAGTGCCTTCCAAGATTTTATACCACTAAATTATTCTCTTTCTGAAATTCAGTATTTATGAATGGGTGCTATTCAGGTCGTCATATTTTTGTGGCAAGAAGGGACTGTCTACCCGGCAAAAGTCACAACACTTTGTCACCGCTTTTTTTTTTCTTTTTTGGGTCAGAGCTCGTTTATTCTGAAGTTGTGAAACATCTATAACTCAACTCTGCCGAGAATGGAAATGTTTGTCAAAGATAACGGATGGAATTCTCCAAAAAAAAAATCACGTGACCCTTTACAATGCTACTCCAACGTGAATTTTAAATTCTAAAGGGTTACGGTGCAATCTTTCTGTCACGACCCAAACCCCGATCGTGATGGTGCCCAACACCTCATTAGGCAAGCCCGACCATTCAACAACAACCCCAACTAATGGTGATTCAAGAATTTAGACACAGCTATTAAATTACTAAACCATTAAACCAAAAGGCTATGAATACGGAGAAATGTACTGAAATCCAACATAATACGGAAACATAAGCCCAAAACAGGATCCGGTGTCACGACCACGAGCCTCTAATACAGATTGTCATCCTATAACAATACTGTCCAAGAAGTAGAATAATAAAAGATAAGGATAGGAGGGAAGAATCAGGGCTGCGAACGCCATGCAACTACCTCGATGCTCCCGATGAAGTGCTGCTCAGCTAGACAGGTCCTCCCTCGGACTGCGATGCACCTAACTCTGCACACAAGGTGCAGAGAGTAAAGTGAGTACTCCGACTCAGTGAGTAATAAGCATAAATAACAGCTGAAGTTAAGAAATGACTGGAAAAAAACACAAGGTAACTATAACAGGCAGTACCAAACCTTCATCAGTGAAACCGGCAAGTCAATAAAGTAGTGATACATAAAAAGAACCATGACAAGTAACAGGTAAGAAATGATGCAATAATGCAATGCAATGCAAATGCCGATACACTCAGGTACCCACTGCGGCGTGCAGTCCGAGCCAACCATATGTTTTACGTTGACGACGCTCACTCGGGGTATGTACAGACTCCGGAGGGACTCCTACAGCCCAAGCACAATAAACAAGCCATCTCGTGGTACCAACCGGGCCCTCGGCCTCAATATCATATACCATTGCTGCGGCGTGCAGCCCGAGCCATCCATATTTCCAGAAATTAATATAAGCCCTTCAGGCATTTTTAAATCAGTAATCCACAGCCCAAAATATCATTTAAATATCATTTGAGTTTTCAAGTTTAGAAAAAAGACCTGAGTTTGCAAAACAGTACTGAAAAACTTAGAAAAAGGTTAAACAATGTGCAAAGTATACAAATTAGTGAAATCAATCCCTGAAAGATTCAAATAATCGGCACGAAGCCCAAATACATCAGTCAAATCCAAGTAACGATGGTTTCCAACAAGTTCTAGTAGAAAAACACAGTAAAACATCACCGGAACGGACCAAGTCACAATTCCTAATAACCAACAGCCTCGCTCTCGCCATATAGCACGTGCCTCGCCTCAATATAGCGGTACAATGTGAAATTCTGGGGTTTCAAACTCTCAATTCATCATTTACACCCATTACTTACCTCAAGCCGGCTTAAAATCTAGCTCGCTATGCCTTTTCCTCTCGAATTGGCCTCCTCACGCGTCAAATCTGATCAAAACCACACGAAATATATTACAATAGGCTAAGGAAATTTAACCCAATCCAAAAGATTCGAAAAATATCGAAAATCACGAAGTTGGCAAAAATCCGAGCCCCAGGTCCACTTCTCGAAAAATTACAAAATTTACATCACCGGAAACGTCATCTCGCCACGAGTCTACACATATCAAATTTACCAAAATTGGAGTCCATTTGGCCCTCCAAATTCCAATTTTAACTAAAAATTTCTCAAGTCCTAACTTACTCCTTTTTGATGAATTTCTACCAATTTACATGTTAATTCTACCATAAACTTGAATAATTAGGCCAAGGGACTTACCTCCAATCGATTCTCAGTCAAAGCCCTAAAACATTCTCGCCCAAAGCTCTCCAAGTCGCTAAAAAATGGTGGACACTACCTCTTGCACACGCATGAAATATAACATTTAAACCCTTCTGTCCACAGTTGTTTTTCGCTTCTACGGTCCCGCTTCCGCTTATGCGGGACCACTTCTGCAGCCAAGACCCCGCTTTTGCAGTTTTCATTTCAAAATCCGACTTCCGCTTATGCGAATAAGATTCCGCTTCTGCGGATCGCCCAAAATCGCTTCTACGGCTAAATGTCCGCTCCTGCGGACCCGCCAATGCGAATCACGTTCCGCTTCTACGGAACTCCTCAACCCTACACGAAAATCGCTTCTGTGCTTCTTTACCCGCTTCTGTGGTCCATTTGCGCAGAAGTGGAAATACCGGATGACAGTAAAATGAACCTGCAGCAAAACTTCAAAACTCCCGTTTAATCACCCGAACTCACCCCGAGGCCCCCGGGACCTCCACCAAAAACACCAACACATCTTAAAATCTCATTCAAACTTGTTCCAACCCTCAAAACACATCAAACAACGCTAAAACCATTAAATCACATCAGATTCAAGCCTAAGTTTCTTAAGAACTTCCAGATTGCACATTCGATCAAAAACCCGACCAAAACACCTCCGAATGCCCTGAAACTTTACACACCTATCCAAAATCACCTAACGGAGCTACTGCAACTTTCAAAATTCCATTCCGACCCTAGGATCAAAATCTCACCCATCAACAGGAATTCGCCAAAATACTAACTTCACCAATTCAAGCCTAATTCTACACCAGACCTCCAAAATCAATTCCGATCGCACTCCTAAGTCACAAATCACCTCCCGAAACTAACCGAATCACCAAAATTCACATACGAGCCCTCTAACTCTTAAGTCAACATCCGGTTGACTTTTCCAAACCAAGCTTTCCTCAAAGAGACTAAGTGTCTCATTTCCTATCCAAACCAATCTAATTCAACTCTAACTCACCTGATGTCGATAATGAAACATGAAGAAGCAATAAATAGGGGAAACGGGGTTGTAATACATGAGATGACGGGCTGGGTTGTCACATTTTCCCCAACTTAAACAAACACTCGTCCTCGAGAGGGTCAGGAAACATACCTAAAGCCTGAAATAGGTGAGGATATTTGTTCCGCATCTCCTGCTCGGTCTCCCAGGTAGCTTCCTCCATGGGCCGACCCCTCCACTGCACCTTTACCGAAGCTATATCCTATGATCTTAACTTTCTAACCTGAAGACTCAAAATAGCCACTGGCTCCACATCATAGGTCAAGTCATCATCCAACTGAACCGTGCTGAAGTCCAACACATAAGACGGGTCCCCGACATACTTCCGGAGCATAGAAACATGAAATACCGAATGAACCCCCGACAAGCTGGGTGGCAAAGCAAGCATATAGGCCACCTCCCCAATCCTCCTAATTATCTCAAAAGGCCCAATGAACCGTGGACTCAGCTTCCCTTTCTTCCCAAACCTCATAACGCCCTTCATAGGTGAAACCTTTAACAAGACCTTCTCGCCCACCATATAAGATACATCTCGAACCTTCCAGTCCGCATAACTCTTCTGACGCGATTGAGCTGTACGAAGTCTCTCCCGGATCACTTTCACCTTATCTAAGGCATCCTGGACCAACTCTGTCTCCAATAGCCTAGCCTCGCTGGGCTCAAACCAACCAACCGGAGATCTACACCGTCTCCCATATAAGGCCTCATACGGCGCCATCTGAATACTGGATTGATAGCTGTTGTTGTAAGCAAACTCTACAAGTGGCAAGAACTCAATCCAAGAACCTCCAAAATCAATGACATAGGCAACTAACATGCCCTCCAATATCTGAATGGTACGCTCGGACTGCCCGTCCGTCTGAGGATGAAATGCTGTGCTCAACTCTACCTGTGTACCCAACTCTCGCTGAAAAGTCCACCAAAACTAGGAAGTAAACTGAGTACCCCTATCTGAGATAATAGAAACTGGGACCCCATGCAACCGAACAATCTCCCAGATGAAAATCTCTGCTAACCGCTCCGAAGAATAGGTAGTACACACCGGAATGAAGTGCGCGGACTTGGTCAACTGATCCATAATCACCCAAATCGAATCAAACTTCCTCGAGGTACGAGGGAGACCACTCACAAAATCCATAGTAATCCTCTCTCACTTCCACTCTGGAATATCCATCCACTGAAGTACACCACCGGGCCTCTGATGCTCATATTTGACCTGCTTACAGTTAAGACACCGAGCTACATAACTCACAATATCCTTCTTCATTCTCCTCCACCAGTAGTGCTACCTCAAATCCTGATACATCTTCACGGCACCCAGGTGAATGGAATACCGTGAGCTGTGGGCATCCTCTAATATCAACTCCTGAAGCCCATCCACATTGGGCAGGCAAATCCGGCCCTGCATCCTCAACATGCCATCATCATCAATAGTCACATCTCTGGCATCATCATGCTGCATCCTGTCCTTAAGGACAAGCAAATGTGGATCATCATACTAGCGCTCTCTAATGTGGTCATACAAGGAAGACCGAGAAACCACACAAGCCAACACCCGACTAGGATCCGAAATGTCTAATCTTACCATACGATTGGCCAAGGCCTGGATATCAACTGCAAAGGCCATCTCCCCAACTAGAGTGTACGCTAAACTACCCATACTAATCGCCTTCCGGCTCAAAGCATCGGCCACTACATTGGCTTTCCCCGGGTGATAAAATATGATAATATCATAGTCCTTGAGTAACTCAAGTCTCCTCCGCTGCCTCAAATTAAGATCCTCCTACTTGAACAGATGCTAAAGACTGCGGTGATCAGTATACACCTCACAAGATACGCTATATAAGTAATGCCTCCAAATCTTCAAAGCATGAACTATAGCAGCCAACTCCAAGTCATGTACAGGGTAATTCTTCTCATAGGGCTTCAACTAACGAGAAGCATATGCAATAACACTACCCTCCTACATCAACACACATCCGATCCCAACTCTCGAAGCATCATAATAAACGGTATAAGAACCTGAAGCTGATGGCAAAACCAACACTAGAGTTGTGGTCAAAGCTGTCTTGAGCTTCTGAAATCTCTCCACGCACTCGTCTGACCATACAAATGGTGTACCATTCTGCATCAACTTGGTCAAGGGCGAAGCAATAGATGAAAAACCCTGGACAAACCGACGATAATAACCTGCCAAACCGAGGAAACTCCAAATCTCCGTCGCTGAGGACGATCTAGGCCAACTCTGCACTGCCTCTATCTTCTTTGGATCAACCTGAATACCATCACTGGACACCACATGCCCCAGGAAATCCACAGAACCAAACCAAAACTTACACTTGGAGAAATTTTCATAAAGCTTCTCCTCCCTCAGTCTCTACAATACCACTCTCAAATGTTGTGCGTGCTCCTCCTGGCTATGCGAGTACACCAAGATGTCATCAATAAACACAATCACAAATGAATCCAGATACGGCCGAAATACACTATTTATCAAGTGCATGAACACGGCTGGGGCATTAGTCAACCCGAAAGACATAACCAAAAACTCATAGTGCCCATATCTCGTCCTGAAAGTCGTCTTCATAATATCTGAATCTCTAATCTTCAGCTGGTGATAGCCTGAACGGAGATCAATCTTGGAGAATACCTTTGCCCCCTAGAGCTGGTCAAACAAATCATCAATACGAGTTAGTGGATACTTGTTCTTCACTGTCACCTTGTTCAACTGCCTAGTCAATGCACATTCTCATTGTGACATCCTTCTTCTTCACAAACAAGACCGGTGCACCCCACGGTGACATACTCGGGCGAATGAACCCCTTATCTAGGAATTCCTGAAGTTGCTCCTTCAACTCTTTTAACTCCGCTGGTGCCATATGATAGGGAGGAATAGAGATGGGCTGAGTGCCCGGCACCAGGTCAATACCGAAATTAATGTCCCTGTCCGGTGGCATGCCCGATAGGTCTGCTGGAAACACATCAGGGAAATCCCTCACAACGGGAACAGAAAC
Source organism: Nicotiana glauca (assembly GCA_026770625.1). NCBI lineage: Eukaryota > Viridiplantae > Streptophyta > Magnoliopsida > Solanales > Solanaceae > Nicotiana > Nicotiana glauca. The sequence goes on from MU753991.1 coordinate 26,399, forward strand.
AAGACTAGGAGTCTCAGCTCCGACATCTCTCACAAAATCCAAATACGATAAACACCCTTTCCCAACCATCCACTGGGCCTTTAGGAAGGAGATCACCCTGCTGGGTACATAGTCAGTCATACCACGCCACTCAATCCTCGGAACACCTGGTATGGACAATGTGACTGTCTTGGCATGACAGTCTAGAATAGCGTGGTACGGAGATAGCCAGTCCATACCCAGAATAACATCAAAATCTACCATGCCCAACAACAACAAGTCAACCCGGGTCTCCAGACCCCCAATAGTCACCAGACAAGATCGATACGCATGATCTACAATAATAGTATCACCCACAGAGGTAGATACTTGCACAGGTAAAGCAAGACACCCATGAGTCGTACCTAGGTGATGAGCAAAATATGAAGATACATAGGAATAAGTAGAACTGGGATCAAATAGGATGGAGGCATCATTGTGGCAGACTGAGATAATACCTGTGATAACAGCATCTGATGCAATGGCATCCCTCCTGTCTGGGAGAGCATAGAATCGAGCCTGACAGCCACCAGATCAGCCTCCACCCCTAGGGCGGCCCCTGGCTACCTGGCCCCCACTCCTACCTGACTGGGAGGGTGCTGAAGTAGATGGAGAAGATGACGAGGGCTGATCCCTCTGCTGAAACTGGCTACCACGATGCCGAGGACAATCCCTCTTCATATGGCCAAATCACCGCACTCGTAGCAACTTCCTGATGCTGGAGAAGAGGACTGAAGGGAACCCTGCGCATCAGAGTGACTGGATGACGCACTCGGTCTGGAGGAACCCTGAATAGATGGGGCTCGTGATGAACCCTGAGCTGGAAGAGCGCTAAGAGATGGCTGGCTCTGCTGATAACCCTGATGACATCGGTCGGAAGACGACCCACGATGCTCAGAGTGAGCTGACTGAGGAGGCCTGAATGAATGACCTCTTCCCTGCTAGGACAAACCCCTAGACGGAGCACCACTGAAGCTACCAGAACTTTGAGGCCTCTTGGCCTCCCTCTACTCTCTTTCCTGATGGCGAGCCATCTCAATATCACGAGCAATATCAACTGCATCCTCAAAGGAAATACCTAGGACTCTCTCTCGAGTCATCAGAACACGAAGTTGATAGATAAGTCCATCTACAAACCTCTTGATCCTCTCTCTATCGGTCGGAACTATCCAGGAGGCATGACGGGCTAACTCAGAAAATCTCGCCTCATACTGGGTCATAGTCATGTCTCCCTGTCGAAGCCACTCGAACTGCCTACGTAGCTCCTCTCTCTGAGACTATGGTACCCACTTCTCCAAAAAGATAGTGGAGAACTCCTGCCATGAAAAGGGCGCTGCACCTGCCGGCCTACACCGCTCATATGCCTCCCACCATGTGAAGGCAGCCCCAGTGAACTGAAATGCAGTGAATGCTACCCCGCTGGACTCCAAAATCCCTATCGTCCGAAGCATACGCCGACAATTGTCAAGAAATTCCAGGGCATCCTAGCCATGAGCACCACTGAAGACTGGAGGCTGGAGCCTACTGAGCCCCTCAAGACGACGCTGCTCGTTATCTGGCATAGATGGAACCACATAGTCTGGAGCTGGTGCAACTGGTGCAATTGGAGCAACTGGTGCAACTGGTGCAACTGTTGCAACTAGAACTACCGGCTGAGCTAGGGCTGCTACCGGTGTCTGCAATCCTTGAACAACCTGCTCAGGTGCGAGCAGCGGGGGTCTGATGACCTCTACCGGTCTGTGAGGTGGCTGCTGCAATAGTGGCTGAGACTGCCTGAGCCAGGCCGGTGCAAACGGATAATATCTGAGCCAAGGCCTCTTGGAGGCTTGGAATCACAATAGGCACTGCTGGAGCATCTACATCTGGAGGCTGGTCCTGAATCGGGGCAGCTGGTGGGGGTACAGGTGCTTCCCTCGCTGGTCTGCCTCGACCACGACCCCGACCGCGTCCACGTCCTCTAGTGGGTGGCACTGGTGGTCATCCGCCACGTCCGGTAGCACGGGTTCTCACCATCTACGAGAGAATAGAATACAAAAGTTTAGTTCTCGGATCAACAAAGTCGCACGACAAGAATTTCAAGAATATGAAGTTTTCCTAAAGGTTCTGCAGCCTCTCGAGGATAAATACAGACGTCTCAGAACCGATCTGCGAGACTTTACTAAACTGGCTCATGATTCGCGAGACCAAGTAACCTAGGCTCTGATACCAACTTGTCACGACCCAAACCCCGGTCGTGATAGCACCCAACACCTTGTTAGGCAAGCCCGACCATTCAACAACAAACCCAACTAATGGTGATTCAAGAATTTAGACAAAGCTACTAAATTACTAAACCATTAAACCAAAAGGCTATGAATACGGAGAAATGTACTGAAATCCAATAGAATATTAACGAGCCTTTAATACAGATTGTCATCCTATAACAATACTGTCCAAGAAGCAGAATAATAAAAGATAAGGATAGGAGGGAAGAATCAGGGCTGCGAACGCCATGCAGCTACCTCGATGCTCCTGATAAAGTACTGCTCAGCTAGACAGGTCCTCTTTCAGACTGCGATGTACCTAAATCTGCACACAAGGTGCAGGGAGAAAAGTGAGTACTCCGACTCAGTGAGTAATAAGTATAAATAACAGCTGAAGATAAGAAATCACTAAAAAAAACATAAGGCAACTATAACAGGCAGTACCAAACCTTCATTAGTGAAACCGGCAATTCAATAAAGTAGTAGTATAGAAAAAGAACCATGACAGGTAACAGGTAAGAAATGATGCAATAATGCAATGCAATGCAAATACTGGTACACTCAGGTACCCACTGTGGCGTACAATCCGTGCCAACCATATGTTTTACGTCGACGGCGCTCACTGGGGGTGTGTACCGACTCCGGAGGGGCTTCTAAAGCCCAAGCACAATAAACAAGACATCTCGTGGCACCAACCAGGCCCTCGGCCTCAATATCATATACCATTGCTGCGGCGTGCAGCCCGAGCCATCCATATTTCTAGAAATCAATATAAGCCCTTCAGGCACTTTTAAATTAGTAATCCACATCCCAAAATATCATTTAAATATCATTTGAGTTTCCAAGATTAGAAAAAGGGGCTGAGTTTGCAAAACAGTACTGAAAACCTTAGAAAAAGGTTAAACAATATGCAAAGTATGCAAATCAGTGAAATCAATCCCTGAAAGATTCAAATAATCGGCACGAAGCCCAAATACATTAGTCAAATCCAAGTAACGATGGTTTCCAACAAGTTCTAGTAGAAAAACACAGTAAAACATCACCGGGATGGACCAAGTCACAATCCCCAATAACCAACAGCCCCGCACCGGTCATAGAGCGTGTGCCTTGCCTCAATATAGCTGTACGATATGAAATTTCGGGGTTTCAAACCCTCAGTTAATCATTTACACCCATTACTCACCTCAAGCCGGCTTAAAATCTAGCTCTCTATGCCTTTTCCTCTCGAATTGGCCTCCTTACGTGTGAAATCTGATCAAAACCACAAGGAATACATTACAATAGGCTAAGGAAATTTAACCCAATCGAAAAGATTCGAAAAACATCGAAAATCACGAAGTTGGCAAAACCCGAGTCCCAGGCCCACTTCTCAAAAAATTACAAAATTTACATCACCGGAAACCTCTTCTCGCCACGAGTCTACACATATCAAATTTACCAAAATCGGAGTCCATTTGGCCCTCCAAATTCCAATTTTAACTAAAAATTTCTTAAGCCCTAACTTACTCCTTTTTGATGAATTTCCACCAATTTACATGTTAATTCTACCATAAACTTGAATAATTAGGCCAAGGGACTTACCTCCAATCGATTCTCAGTCAAAGCCCTCAAAATTTCTTGCCCAAAGCTCTCTAAGTCGCTCAAAAATGGTGGAAACTACCTCTTGCTCACGGATGAAGTATAACATTTAAACCCTTTTGTCCACAGTAGTTTTTCGCTTCTGCGGTCCTGCTTCCGCTTATGAGGGATAGCTTCTGCGGCCAAAACCCCTTTTTTGCGGTTTTCATTTAAAAATATGACTTCCGCTTATGCGACTAAGATTCGGCTTCTACGGATCGCCCAAAACTGCTCCTGCAGACCCCCCAGTGTGAACCACGTTCCGCTTCTGCGGAACTTCTCAACCCTATACGAAAATCTCTTATGCGCTCCATTACCCGCTTCTGCGGTCCATTTCCGCAGAAGCGGAAATACCAGATGACAGCAAAATGAACCTGCAGCAAAACTTCAAAACTCTCGTTTAATCACCCGAACTCACCCCGAGGCCCCCGGGACCTCCACAAAAAATACCAACACATCCTAAAACCTTATTCAAACTTGTTCCAACCCTCAAAACACATCAAACAACACTAAAACCATTAAATCACATCGGATTCAAGCCTAAGTTTCTTAAGAACTTCCAAATTGCACATTCGATCAAAAACCCGACCAAAACACCTCGGAATGCCCTGAAACTTTACACACATATCCAAAATCACCTAATGGAGCTACTGCAACTTTCAAAATTCCATTCCGACACTCGGATCAAAATCTCACCTATCAACCGGAATTCGCCAAAATACAAACTTCGCCAATTCAAGCCTAATTCTACACTGGACCTCCAAAATCAATTCTGATCATACTCCTAAGTCACAAATCACCTCCCAAAACTAACCGAATTACCGGAATTCACATCCGAGCCCTCTAACTCATAAGTCAACATTTGATTGACTTTTCCAAACCAAGCTTTCCTTAAAGAGACTAAGTATCTCATTTCCTATCCAAACCAATCCAATTCAACTCTAACTCACCCGATGTCAATAATGAAGCATGAAGACGCAATAAATGGGGGAAACGGGGCTGTAATACATGAGACGACGGGCCGGGTCATCACACTTTCTCAAATAATATCATACGAATTTTCCCCTACTTCGATCCGCCATTACATATTTTGCTGCAATTAATGTATGATAGAGGAATTGTCAAGAGACTCGGTCGAGGTATGTTAAAGCTAAGCCCTTCCTTCATTTTAGCATGATTTATACGATACAAACGAAACAAGAAAATGCACAAATTCCATAAATGATTCTATTCATAGAAATGCTAGAAATTATAGTATTTTTCCTTATCAAGACTTTATACAATGCAGTATTTCCTACGTACAGTCAAGAGAGCGGAGAGTCAATTTTATATAGTATCACAATATCTTTATTGCCATCGATTTATAATCGATAAGCAGGCCCCTATTAGGCAACTTCTGATCAGACGGTAAGTTATATACCGAGCCTATTGTGGCTGAACGCCTATGAGCGAACCCAGTAGGTCGAGATACATAACCTAGTATGGCTGAGCTCCTAAGAGCGAGCCTACTATAGTAGAGTAGTTATATATATATATATATATATATATATATATATATATATATATATATATATATATATATATATATATATTT
>MU753991.1:32928-56007 GCA_026770625.1 Nicotiana glauca
ATAAGCAGGTAAGCATATGTTTAGATTAACAGTTCAATTTCAGCTTTCAGTAAATTTTCTTACATACTCGGTACGTTATTTTTTATTGACGTCCCTTTCTGCGGGGTGTTACATTTCATGTGTGCAGGTTCAGACAAACAGACGGGTAGACCTCCTCGATAGCTGTTGCCCGAATTCAGCTTTATCGATAAGCTCATCGTCCTTCAGAGTCCGAGTCTAGAAGTTTTGTGTACATATTTTGTATATATCCGAAGAAGGTAGCTTACCTGCGGTTAGTAGGGAGCACGGGCGAGGAGGAGAAGAGAGCGAACAGGGAGAGATATAAGGTAGCTAGGAAGGAGACGAAAATGGCAGTAACAGAGGCTAAGACGGCAGCTTCTGCTCGTCTGTATGAGGAACTAGGTAACAAAGGTGGGGAGAAGAAGTTATTCCGACTCCCTAAGCTGAGAGAGAGGGCGGCTCGGGATCTGGACTAGGTGAGGTGCATAAAAGATGAGGACGGGAAAGTTTTGATGGGGGACGACCAGATTAAGAGGAGATGGCAGACCTACTTTCATAAACTCCTAAATGAAGAAGGGGATCAGGATATTGTACTAGGTGGATTGAGGAACGCCGACATTCCCCATGAATTAAGTTATTATAGGGACATTGAGGTCGATGAGGTCATCGAGGCAATGCGTAAGATAGGGGGGCAGAGCTACCGGGCCAGACAAAATTCCGGTTAAACTTTGGAGGTGTGTGGGTAGAGTAGGATTTGAATGGCTTACTGGGTTGTATAATGTGATATTCAAGACTAATAGGATTCCTGAAGAGTGGAGGTGGAGTACAATGGTTCCGTTGTATAAGAACAAAGGCGATATCCAGAGCTGTAACAACTATAGAGGTATCAAATTACTGAGTCATACCATGAAAGTCTGGGAGAGAGTAGTAGAGATGAGAGTGCAAAGGACGGTGTCTATCTCAGACAACCAGTTTGGGTTTATGCCGGGGCGATCTACCACAGAAGCTATCCATCTTATTAGGAGGATGGCAGAACAGTACAGGGATAAGAAGAAGGATCTCCATATGGTGTTTATTGATCTAGAGAAAGCGTACGACAGGGTTCTTAGGGACGTCTTATAGAGCTTCTTAGAGGTTAAAGGGGTTCTGGTAGCCTACATTAGGGCGATTAGAGACATGTGTGAAGGATCTAAGACTCGTGTTAGGACAGTAAGAGGTGATTCCGAGCATTTTTCAGTTGTTACGGGGTTGCACCAAGGGTCTGCACTCAGCCCTTTCCTATTTGCCCTAGTGATGGATGCCATAACACATCATATTCAAGGGGAGGTTCCATGGTGCATGCTATTTGCTGATGATATAGTCCTAATTGACGAGACACGATGCAGCATCAACGAAAGGCTAGAGGTTTGGAGACCTGACCTTGAGTCTAAAGGTTTCAGGTTGAGCAGGACAAAGACGGAATACCTCGAGTGCAAATTTGGGGCGGGTCCGACGGAAGCGGGAGTGGAAGTGAGGCTTGACTCTCAAATCACCCCTAAGAAGAGCAGTTTCAAGCACCTTGGGTCAGTTATTCAGGGGATCGTGTGGAGTTGGAACTTGATTATCATTATTTTGCAGATCTCGCTGATTTTGCTGATTGATTTGATTTCCTTGGACGTTGTTCGACGAGGATGTCACACACCGTATAGGGGTGGGTTTGATGAAGTGGAGGTTAGCGACTGGTGTCCTATGTGACAAGAAAGTTCCACCGTTACTAAAAGGTAAGTTTTATAAAGCAGTGGTTAGGCCTGCAATGCTGTATGGGACTGAGTGTTGGCCGGTTAAGAACTCACACACCCAGAAGATGAAAGTAGCAGAGATGAGGATGTTGAGGTGGATGTGCGGGCATACAAGGATGGATAAGATTAGGAATGAAGACATTTGAGAGAAGGTGGGCGTGGCCCCCATAGAGGACAAGATGGGGGAAGCAAGACTCAGATGGTTCGGGCACATTCAGAGGAGAAGTACCGATGCACCGGTGAGAAGGTGTGAGCGACTGGCTGTGGTGGGCATGAGGAGAGGTAGAGAGAGACCTAACAAGTATTGGGGAGAGGTGATACAGTAGGACTTAGCGCGTCTTAGGATTACTGAGGACATGGCCCTTGATAGGGGATTGTGGAGCTCGAGCATTAAAATTGTAGGTTAGGGGGAAGTTGTGGATATTTCCACAGCGCACTAGAGTGAGACTAGCTAGTTATGAGGTAATCGTAGGTTGTTACTGATCAACTACCGATTCCCATTGAGTTATCTGTTGGATATTAGTATACCTTACATCTATTTCATATTTCTTATATTGCTGCTATTTTTTTATTTTGTGTTATGTTGTGTATTTCATGTTATTTTTAGTATGAGTCTATTGATAGTACTAACTTATCGTCTCTTGTTGATGTCTTGAGCCGAGGGTCTCCTGGAAACAGCCTCTCTGCCCTCCGGGGTAGGGGTAAGGTCTGCATACATATTACCCTCCCCAGACCCCACTTGTGGGATTATACTGGGTTGTTGTTGTTGTTGTTGTTGTTGTAGATAGGTTATGGGTAGGTCGGGCCCTATTCCGATCACAATACACCTGTAAGTAGAGGCTTATAGACATATCTTGTTAGTTAGTACAGTATGTTGGTTTGTAGGACCTGTACATATTTTTTGGTAGCTTGTCAGTTGATGATAGGCTACAATTGCGTGTTTTAGTCGATTATTACACTCTAATTTACTGCACTTTAGTTGAGTTTGCGCTTTAATCGCTAGTGTTTTGCACTAATTGTATGTTTTATGCCTTGTAGGTGTGATTCCGAGCTATATAGATGTTATGGAATGAATTTAAGTGATTTGAAGCTTTGAAGTCTGAGTAAAAGTTCAAGTAATTAAGCCCGGATCGTGTTCGGGGGTCAAATTTGATAGTTGAGAACAAACGAAGACTTGATGAGGCATATTGCACACTGTCTAGTAAAATGTACATACCTTTTTACTCCGAAATCTATTTTGGCTCCATAATATATGGTTGGAAATATAACTCAAAGGGCTACAACTTTTGTATTTTGCATTTTTCCAAATTTTAAACGGAACAGGGTGAAAAACCACAGTTTTACCGCGACCACAGCAGAACCGCGGCAGAAGACGAATGAAGAATCTGAGAGGGTGTTTGGCCGCGGTTTGACCGCGACCGTGGTAGAACCGCGGCCATCCAGGCCTAAAACTTGTCCTTTTTCACGTAGGAGAAGGTATAAGTGTTTGGGCCCGACCCTACTTGGTATATATACATGGAAAAACGGTATTTTTGAGGATTGAACATATTTTTGACATAGATTAGACCTAAGGAGGCAAGAACACATTGGGAGCAAGGCGGAGAACTCTTCTACAAGTTTTTTTCCTTCCTCTTCCTATTTTTCATTGCTGGTTATGACTTTTAGTAATGTAGTTTTACATACTATTATGAATAGCTAATTTGTTATCTAGAGTTTTGATAGCACCTTTTGTAGGATAAATTCTTGTTATGTTTTCATATAATTGAGCCATAGCCTTTCTCTATTTGTTCAACTACGTTTATATTCTGGTTGATTGAAGAGATCTCAATTAGCCGTGCCTATTTAATATGCATAACTCGGGAGAGAGTGCACATTTAGGTAATTGTTGAACAACACCACTCCCAGAGTATATGAGGGATCAATAACCGAGGGTTTAAAGATGGGATTAGGGATAACGAAGCCTTGGGTGCGATTTAAAGTGAGTTGTATTAAAAGCCAGCTAGCGTAGCTTGGGAGAATGCATCTAGTAAATTGTCGTAATTACTCGAGAGAGATTTACGATAATAAGAGTGCTCATGATTGGTAGAGAATACTTAAGCGAAATTATAGAAGACATAGCGGGAAGGATTCCAATAATTGGGGAAATCATAACTCTAGACCTCCTTAATCTTGTCTCTAACCCTTAGTATATTTAGTTGTTAATTTAGTAGTTTAATTTGTTAGTTAATTAGTTAAACACAAGAATCTAAATATCTATAAGTTAGGAATTGTTCAAGCTTGTCTTCTTGGTGATAGTGAACAGTTATAGCTAAACCTTAGTTCTCTGTGGGATTCGACTCGGGACTTATAAATCGGATTATATTTGCAACGACCGCATTGTCCTTTTATAAGGCATAGTTGGGCGTGATCATCAGTTATAGTGGTTATGACGGCCTTGCCGGTTCAGCTTTATGTTGACATTTAATCAGTGTTAGTCTCTGTTAAGTTTTGTATTTTGCTTTGCACATTATCTTCTAATGTAGCCCATGACCAGAGTATGACATTACATATTTGGAGCCTCTTAGTCGCATGTGGTATGCAAGGATATGTAAGGCACCGGGTGCCGGTATCTCACCCGGGCTTGGGGTGTGACAAAAGTTGTATCCGAGCAATTTTGTCCTATGGAGTCTACAAGCTATGTCAAGTAGATTCTTGTTTATAGGTGTGTCATGCACCGTACTTATAAGCAGAAGGCTATGGGGCATTTAGGACTATCACTCTTTCTTCTTTCTTTCGATCGTGTGGTAGAGCTCACTTATAAGTATTCAAACTCTTAGCTTCTATTTCATTCGGAATGAGATGATACCTACAATTGGTAAGAGATTGAATGTGACATGGAAAGAGTTGAGTTAGAGGAACTCAATTTTACATGATGCTTATGATGAATAAATGTCAGGTCTTCAATAGAAAATATGTAAATTGAGACGTGTAAGCTTCTTGATAAGGAGACCTAAGACATGGATATCTATCAATCCATATGGTAAAAAGCAACGAGAGAATCAGAAGGTACAAGTTTCAACAAGGGAAAGAAGCAAGGTGAAGAAGGGTACGAGATACTCAGTTAGTAAAGATGATCATTATCTACAATTTAGGAAGAAAGATACAAGCATTTCGAGTTATCTTCAATTCTAACAAAAGTATGTACAACTAGCCACAACCATCTCAGTTATGCCCTATGAGAGATAACAGATATAGCTCAAGAGAAGGAAGGGATATCAAGATCTAATTGGGTAAAGTAACCCAAGATAGTGAAAGGATTGTTTGCGTTAGTTAATATTTCCGAAGAATATTGCAAATGTGCTAATAGCTTTCTTTGTGAGACGTCCAGATGGTGTACTATAAAATAGTATAGCGGAATGTGAGTACTACAAACATAGGCATTGAAAGCCTAGAAGTTATAACTATTACCTTAGTATGGCTCTCATCCTTAGTAGAGCGATGCTAGGCAACCCGAAAATCCAATGAATAAAGCAAGTGGAGCTAAAAGAAAAAGAATATCCTGTTGAAATTTTCAAAATAAAGTGATAGATAGAAATATTAGTGGGAAATAAGAAGAGAGCTAATGAATCATTATGAGTAATTTGTGATACATGCATGACAACGATTGAATAAAAATTGAATGACAGTATTATAGAGTTTATAGTCAAGTGAAGGAAAAGACGAGAGGAGCCAGGACTTGAGATAACAAAAGAGTATAGGCCATAAAGTCATATCCGCATTTTGAGAAATAAGCTCGTGACTCTAACATGACTGCCAAGAGAAAAAGATAGACCCCAGAGTAATTGAAATCAATAAGGACTTGTGAACAAGATAAACTAAGAATGAATTAGGGACTGAGTGATTTGATAATAGTCAGCATTGTGAAAATTTTGGAGATTGCGTTCCAGCAATACTATAATGGACGATAGAAGAATAACTTGTAAAGGACATTTGGGAAGACGCTTCCCTAAAGCAAGAAATTTTAGCAAAGTTAAGCTTAAGAGACTATATGAGCCAGTTATACTATGTGTCACCCTTGTAAGTAGGGAATTTTGTTAACCTTGGTATAGAGGATTGTCTCAAGGCGAGTAAGGCTCATCAATAATGTAAAAAGACGCCAACGATGAAGAGGTAAAACATCTGTATGTAGATTATCGTAGCACTAAATCTTAGTACTCCCCTAAAAGGGGGATATGCAGTGATGTGACATTAAGTCGGAATTAAGTGATTCTAGTAACTATGGAATGGTAAAGGAAGAATGCGAAAGAAAAGAATGAGAAAGGAATGAGATTGCACTTATTTAAATCCTACGAATATACTACAACTACAGAACATTATGTAAGCACGACTTCAAGGAGAGGAAGTAAAGGTTCTGGCCAGGATGTTCTTGATAAATAAGGAGCAGCGCGATAGGTAAGTTAAGACAAAATAAATAACCCAAAAATGATTGCACAGAATATAAATATAAGAATGGGCCAACGAGTAGTTAGTAGTTGATCTAGAAAGAGCCTAGTTATGGCTAGACAAGAGGATACAAACAAATCAATAGACTGTGCAAGATGAACATAATGAACCCCAACATGCGAAATTTAGCCTTGCAATTATGATATTGCAATCCTTGAGAAATATTTGGATAGGAGTTGTAGTAGTTAAAGGTATTGTATGAGTGTTACGAAAATAAGAAAGAATCCCACTAAGAAGACAGTTAAAAATTCAGCTCAGAAGCAACCGTATGAACACACGAGTGTGAAGGTAAGTAATTAAGGATAATAATTGGTAACTACGAACATCAAAAGTTCTATAAAGATTACAATGTAATAAGCTCACATATTTACTAGAGTCAGAGTATCCCCCTAAGTTCTACCATAAAAGACTAGCTAAAGAAATAAGGAAGAAGGTTTCAACCTAAATATGATAACTTAAAGGAGAAATGGTCATTAAAAACAGTCTCAAAATAACATTGTATGCACTCTATAAGAAAGTGGCACCTACCGTGGCTAATGGATGGGGAGTAAAGATCAAAAGTGATATTCGAGACCATGTAAGTTGCACAGATATCCTGCCATGCATGCTAATTAAGATAATCTAAGTATGCATGCAACAAGGGTGCAGAAAGACCATGAAAAAAATAGCTTACGTTAAAGAAAGCTGAGATGGAATGAAATAAAGTATTTGATCAATAATCAAGAGTTGGTTATGTTATGAACGTAATTAAGATTTTGGGGGTACTATGCAGCATATATGTTGACAATCATACAGTCGTGGAGGACTCTGGTATAAGTTAAAAGAAAGAATTGAGCCAGGGGCATAGACAAATGATTGAATTATTAGAAGAGTGTGTCATGGATATTCCATAGCGTCCATGTAGGGCTAAAGTAATAATTACAATCATGATACACTGATCGAAAGATAAATTAAGCCTACATAAAGGTTGATCACAAGGACGAAGAAACTAAAGAGTTACATCAACGAAGTAAATCAAGAATTAGGTTATCAGACCTGGAAAATGATAGGAATCATGATTTAGAACATAGAACACTCACTCTTAATATCAGAGGTGTAAGAGAGATAGTACAATAACCATATTCTTATAACGACTCTATGATAAATCCAAATAGGAAAGTACCAGCCTTATAAGAAGTCAGTATGAAGCTCCCATCGGATTGTATAGGCACAAGAGGTGCAAGTATTATAATAAAGCTTCAAATGGTGGATGTGAATTATACCTAGGTAGGAGGGAGATTATGAAAGAGATAGAAGATGTGAGGAGATATTTCAGAGAAAGTAAGGTAAAAGTGAACAACGTACGAGATACTCAAGTGAAGAAGGATGTGTATGGTCCATACTTTAGATAAAAGGCTAGAAGGGCAGGGATTCAGTATCCAGGAACGATAGCAGCGTTCTTAGTGGCATATCTTCCAGCCTATGGTTTCTAGATACTGAGAGGTCTATTTAAGAGAATATAGAAGAGTTAAAGATGATGTGATGTCTCATTTGATGTTCCAGAATAACACAAGGAAATTTATGGTGCAAGAAAGTTGAAGGAAGGTTCTGAGTAGTATAAATGAATATGTATGGGTCACTAGCTAAAGTATGATAGAGGACAAGGTTGTAGTAAGACAGGAGTAAGGATAAGAAAAGAGGAGTGAGAAGGTGATGGGAATAGATAAGCACTCGGGATTAAGCCCACAAAAATGAGAGAGAGCCGATGGTTTCTCTAAATTATATAAAACTCAGATAGCCTGAATGAGCTCAAAGGAGTCTAAGGCTAGTAGCAATTTAGAAAAAAACTGAATGCTGGCCTGGTAATAAAGTGAGGGTGTAATAGGAACAGATAAAGAATGACGTTTGGGCCTTTGATTGAATAATGATCTGAAGAACAAAAAAGAGAAGGAGAAAAGATTTCACGGATGACTAGAGATTAGAATACCCCCGTAAGGTGAATCACACTGAGACACTATGAAATACAATTATGAAAATCACTTCAAATATTCCTTTATCCAATGTAAGCCCTAGCAAGTCGTAGTATGAGAAAAAAGACTAAAGTGGGAAATGCCCTGGCCTTTGGACTTATTCATAGAACAGTTGCCTAGACGGCAACAGGAGTACTAAAATATTCACACGAGCTGTGGGTTATGAGAATGATAAGTGCATCAGCCAACATTCGAGGATGAATATTTCAAAGGGGGAATGATGTTACCGCCCATATTTTTGTACGTGAAAGTACGCCGTAAATAAATTGATGAGAGCTCGGAAATGAGATGTTACATCTCGCATTTTTGTAAGTTAAAGTTTTGTCGCAAGTTAATCAACGTAAGCTCGGGAATGAGATTATTTTGGGATTATAAGTATTATGCAATTTCAAACAAGGGATAAGTAAATTCGGGAAGGTTAGAGGGTAAGAAAATAAAAAAAAAAAAAGTTTCATCGAAGTTTGGGATAAAATACGATCCAAGCTATAATACCACATATGTATGGACTAGTGCCATCCAAGGTACCACATGACCATGACAATATGATGTATAAAGTGTGTTAAAAGTGAGTAATATTTTAAATAATTTGAGATAATTTTTAATTAAGTGGATAATTAGTTAATTATGGGGATAATTTTGGTATTAAGTGGATAAGGATCTTTTGGAGTTGCCACATAGTATAAGCTAAGGTAAGTGGCAAAACATGCAAAATGAGTCATAAGACATACCTTGTTACAGGTAGGGATTCTTGGATATTGCTTTATGCAATTGCAGCATCTGTATTACATTGGAGGAAACAAATCATTAAGAAGTATAGTAGCATGGATAAAATTTGTAGAGAGTGCGATAACATTGCTGGTCATCTTGATGTATGGAAGATACTACATGATGCCCACGAATTGGTGGTCACTCTCCAAGATTTTATACCACTAATTTATAGACACCTTTGTAATAGTGTCTTCCAAGATTTTATACCACTAATTCATTCTCTTTGCAAAATTCACCATTCATGAATGGTTGCTCTTCAAGTCATCACATTTTTGTGGGAAGAAGGGACTGTCTACCCGACAAGTCACAGCCTCTATTTTTTTCTTTTTTGGGTCAGAGCTCGTACGTTCTGAAGTTGCGAAACATCTATAACTCAACTCTGCCGAGAATGGAAATGCTTATCGGAGATTATAGATGGAATTCTCCATAAAGAATTCATGTGACCCATTACAATGCTATTGCACCATGAATTACAAATTCTAAAAGGGCACGGTGCAATCTTTCTCAAAGAATATCATATGAATTTTTCCCTACTTCGATCCGCCGTTACATGTTTTGCCGCAATTAACGTGTGTTTGAGGAATTATCAAGAGAATCGGTCCAGGTAGGTCAAGTCTAATCCCTTCCTTTATTTTAGCATGATCTATACGATACAAATGAAATAAGAAAATGCACAACTTGCATAATTGACTCTATTCATAGAAATGCTAAAAATTATAGTATTTTTCCTTATCGAGACTTTATATTCAATTGAGAATTTTCTTCTTTCGGTCAAGAAAGTCGAGAGTCTATTTATACAGTATCACAAAATCTTTATTATCATCAAGCTATAATGATGGGCTGGCCCCTATTTGGACGGTAAGTCATATATCAAGCCTACTGTGGCTGAGCGCCGATGAGCAAGCTCAGTTGGTCGAGATACAGAGCCTAGCATGGCCGAGTGCTTACGAGCGAGTCTACTATAGCAGAGCAGTTTTATATATATATATATATACACCAAAGCTCATAGGGTCAGGCAACTATTTTACTTACTATATTGAGATAGTTGAGTCAGTATCAACAGGTAAGCATATGTTCAGATTATCAGTTCAATTTCAGATTTCAGTATATTGCCTTACATACTCGGTACATTATTTCATACTAACGTCCCTTTGGGGGGAGGGGCTGCATTTCCTGCATGTAGGTTCAGATAGACAGACGGGTAGACCTCCTTTGTAGGTGTTGACCGAATTCAGCTTTTTCGGTAAGCTCCCCATCCTTCAGAGTTGTCAGGTCTAGAAGTTTTGCGTACATCTTGTATATATATGTAGATAGGTTATGGGTAGGTCGAGCCCTATTTCGATCATAATGCATCTATTAGTAGAGGCTTGTAGACATATCTTATCAGTTAGTGCAGTATATTAGGCTTGTAGGCCTTGTACGTATATTTTGTTGGCTTATTAGTTATAGTGGTTATGATGGCCTTGCCAGCCTAGCTTTATGTTGACATTTGGTCAGCGTTAGTCTCTGTTCAGTTTTATATTTTACTTCGCACATTATCTTGTAATATGGCCCATGGCCAGAGTATAACATTACATATTTAGAGCCTCGTAGTCGCAAGTGGTATGCAAGGATAGGTAAGGCATCGAGTGCCAGTCTCACCCCCAGGCTCAGGGCATGACAAAAGTGGTATTAGAGAAGTTCTTTCCTAGGAGTCTGCAAGCCGTGTCTAGTAGATTCTTGTTTATGGGTGTGTTATGCACCACACTTATAAGCAAGAGGCTACAGGGCATTTAGGACTATCACTTTTTCTTCTTATTCTAGATCATATGGTAGATCTCACTTATAAGAATTCAAACTCCTAGCTTCTATTTCATTCGGAATGAGACGATACTTACAATTGGTAAGAGACTGAATGTGACATTGAAAGAGTTGAGTCAGAGGAACTCAATTTGTCATAATGCTTATGATGAATAAATGTGAGGTCTTCAATAAAACATGTGTAAACTAATATGTGTAAGCTTCTTCATAAGGAGCCTAAGATATGGATATTTATCCATCCATATGGTAAAAAGCAACGAGAGAATCAGAAGGTACAAGTTTAAATAAGGGAAAGATGCAAGGTGAAGAAGGGTACGAGGTACTCAGTTGGAGAAGATGATCATTTTCTACAATTAAGGAAGAAAGATATAAGCATTTTGAGGTTACTTTTAATTATAACAAAGATATGTACAACTGGCAACACCCATCGCAGTTATGCCCTATGTGAGTTAACAGATATAGTTTAAGAGAAGGACAAGATATCAGGATGCGGCTGGGGTTAGAGTAACCCAAAATAGTGGATGGATTATTTGCGTTAGTTAACATTTCCAAAGGATATTTCAAATATGCTAATAATTCCCCTTGTGAGGCGCCCATATGGTTCACTCTAAAATAGTATATCTAGATATTAGTACTACAAACATAGGCATTGAAAGCCTAGAAGGGATAATTATTACATTAGTATGGCACCCGTCCCTAGCAGAGCGAGAATGCTAGGCAACCTGAAAAGCCAATGAATAAAGCAAGGGGAGCTAAAAGTAAAAGAATGTCCTATTGAAGTTTCCAAAATAAAGTGATACACATAAATGTTAGCAAGAAATGAGAAGAGAGTTAATGAATCATTATGAGTAAAATGTGATGCATGCATGACAATGGAAGAAAAAAACTGAAAGACTTTATTACAGAGTTTCTAGTCAAGTGAAGGAAAAGATGAGAGGATCCAGGCCTTGAGACAACAAAAGAGTATAGGCCATAAAGTCATATCCTCATTTTGATAAATAAGTTCATGATTCTAAAATGACTACCGGGAGGAAAAGTTAGACCCTAGAGTAATAGAAATCAGTATGGACTGGTGAACAAGATAAACTAAGCATGAATTAGGGACTGAGTGATTTGACAATAGTCGGCATGAAAATTTTAGAGTTTGCTTTCGGGAGATAATAGAATGACGACTAAAGAATAACCTGTAAAGTTCATTTGGGAATACGCTTCTCTAAAGAAAGAAATGTGAGCAAAGTTAATCATAAGAGACTATATGTTTCATTTATACTAAGTGCCACCCTCGTAAGTAGAGAATTTTGTTATCCTTGGTCTAAAAGGATTGCCGCAAGGTGAGTAAGGGTCATTGATGATATGAGAAGATGCCAAATATTAAGAGGTAAAACATCTATATGTAGATTATCGCGGCACTAAATCTTAGTACTACCCTGGGAGGGATATGGAGTGATGTGACATTAAGTCAAAATTAAGTAATTCTAGTAACTATGGAATGGTAAAGGAAGAATGCGAAAAATGGAATGAGAAAGGAATGAGATTGCACTTATTCATATCCTATGAATATGCTATGACTCCAGAACATTATGTAAGCACGACGTCAAGGAGAGGAAGTATGGATTCTGGCCTGGGATGTTTTTGATAAATAAGGAGCAGTGCGAGAGGTAAGTTAAGATAAAAGAAATAACCCAAAAAATAATTACACGGAATGTTAATATGGCTAACGTGTAGTTAGTAGTTGATCTAAAAATAGCCTAGTTATGGCTAAACAAGAGGATACAGACAAATCAACAAATTGTGCAAGACGAACATAATGAACCCCAACATGCAAAATTTAGTCTCGCAATATGCTATTGTAATCTTTGAGAAATATTTAGATAAAAGTTGTGGTAGTTGAAGTTACCGTATGAGTGTTACGAAAATAAGAGAGAATCCCACTGGGAAGATAGTTAAAACTTCAGTTCAGAAGAAATCGCACGAACACATGAGTGTGGAGGTAAGTAACTAAGGATATTTATAGGTGAGTACGAATATCAAAAGTTCTATCAAGACTACGATGTAATAAGCTCACAGCTTTACGAAAGTCAAAGTGTACCCCCAAAGTTCTACAATAAAAGACTAGCTGAAGAAATAAGGAAGAAGGTTTCAACCTAAATATGGTAACTTCAAGAACAAATGGTCATTAAAAATAGTCTCACAATAACATTGTACGCATTCTATTAGAAAGTGGAACCTACCATAGCTAATGGATGGGGAGTAAAGATCAAAAGTGATATTCGAGACCATATAAGTTGCAAAGAAATCCCGTCATGCAGGGGAACTAAGATAAGGTAAGTATACACGCAACAAGGGGGCAGAAAGACCAGGAAAAGAAATAGCTTACAGTAAATAAAGCTGAGATAGTACGAAATGAAGTATTTGATCAACGATCAAGAGTCAGCTACATTATGAACGCACTTAAGATTTCGGGGTACTAAGCAGCATATATGTTGACAATCATACAGCCGTGGAAGACTCCAGTATAAGCTAAAAGAATAATTGAGCCCATGTGATAGACAAAGAATTAAATTATTAGAAGAGTGTATCATGGATATTTCATAGCGTCCATGAGGGGATAAAGAAATAACTACTACCATGAGCCATTTATCGGAAGATAGCATAAGCCTACATAAAGGATCATCAGAAGGAAGAAGAAACTAAAGAGTTACATCAACAAAGTAAATCAAGAATTCGATTATTGGACCTAGAGAATTATAGAAATCATGATTGAGAACATAGCAGAATCACTCTTAATATCAGAGGTGTAAGAGAGATAGTGCAATAACTATATTCTATAACGGCTCTACGATAAAGCCAGAAAAAAAATACCAGCCTCCTAAGAAGTCAGTATGAAGTTCCCACCAGATTGTATAGGCACCAGAGGTGCAAGTATTATAATAAAGCTTCAAACGATGGATGTGAATTATAACTAGGTGGGAGGGAGATAATGAAGGAGATAGAAGATGTGAGGTGATATTTTAAAGAAAGTATGGTAAAAGTGAACAACGTACGAGATACTTTAGTTAAGAAGGATGTGAATGGTCCGTACTTCAAATAAAAAGCAAGAAGCACTGGAATTTAGTATCCAGAAATAATAACAGCGTCATCAGTGGCATATCTTCCAGCCTATGGTTTCAAGATATAGAGAGGTCTATTTAAGAGAATAAAGAAGAGTTAAAGACGATGTGATATCTCGTTTGATGTCCCAAAATGACACAAAGAAATCTATGGTGCAAAGTTGAAGGAAGGCTGCGAGTAGTATAAATGAATATGTATGGGTCGCAAGCTAAAGTTCTGTAGAGTGACAAAGTTGTAGGAAAACAGGAGTAATGATAAGAAAATGGGAGTGAGAAGGTAATGAGAATGGATAAGCCCTTGGGATTAAGCCCATAAAAATGAGAGAGAGCTGATAGTTTTCCTAAATTATATAAAACTTAGTATAGCCTGAATGAACTTAAAGGAGTCTAAGACTAGTAGCATTTAGAAAAAATTGAATGCTGACCTGGTAATAAAGTGAGGGTGTAATTGTGACAGATAGAGGATGACGTTTGGGCCTTCGATTGGATAATAATTTGAAGAAAAAAAAGAGAAGGAGAAAAGATTTCGTGGACGGATCGAGATTAGAATACCCCTCGTAAGGTGAATCACATTGAGATACTATGAAATATTATTATGGAAATCACTTAAAATATTCCTCGATCCAATGTAAACCCTATAAATTCGTGGTATGATAAAGAGGACTAAAGGGGGGGAGTGTCCTAGCCTTTGGACTTATTCATGGAATAGTAGCCTAGATGGAAACTAGAGTATTAAAATATTCACAAGAGCTATGGGTTATGAGAATGATAAGTGCATCAGTCGACATTTAAGGACGAATACTCTAAAGTGGGGAATGATGTTACACTCTATATTTTCGTACGTGAAAGTACACCATAAATAAATTGATGAGAGCTCGGACTTGAGATGTTACATCCCGCATTTTTGTACGGTAAAGTTTTGTCATAAGTTAATCGACGTAAGCTCGGGAATGAGATTATTTTGAGATTATAAGTATTATGCTATTTCAAACACGGGATAAGTAAATTCATGATGGTGAACGGATAAGCAAATCAAAGAAAATAAGTTTCGTTGAAGTTTGACGGTTTGGGATAAAATACGGTACAAGGTATAATACACCCTATTTATGGACTAGTGCAATCCAGCGTACCATATGACCATGATAATAGGATGTATAAAGCTTGTTAAAAGTGAGTAGCATTTGAAATAATTTGAGATACTTTTTAATTATGTGAATAATTGATTAATTGTGGGGATAATTATGATATTAAGTGGATAAGGGTCTTTTGGGGCTGTCACATGGCATAAGTAAGCCAAGTGGCAAAACATGCAAAATGAGTCATAAGACATACCTTGTTACACGTAGGGATTCTTGGATATTCCTTTAAGCAATTGCAGCATCTGTATTACATAAGAGGAAACAAATCATTGAGAAGTATAGGAGCATGGGTAAAATTTGAACGGAGTGCAATAACATGGCTGGTCATCTTGATGTATGGAAGATACCACATGCCTACGAATTGGTGGTTACTCTCCAAGATTTTATACCACTAATTTATAGACATCTTTGTTATAGTGCCTTCCAAGATTTTATACCACTAATTTATTCTCTTTGCAAAATTCAACATTCACGAATGGGTGCTCTTCAAGTCGTCACATTTTTGTGGCAAGAAGGGACTGTCTATCCCACTAGTCACAACACTTTGTTGCTACTTTTTTTTCTCTTTTTTGGGTCAGAGTTAGTACATTCTGAATTTGGGAAACATCTATAACTCAACTCCGCTGGGAATGGAAATGCTTGTCGGAGATTACGGATGGAATTCTCCAAAAAGAATACATTTGACCCTTTACAATGCTATTGCAACGTGAATTATAAATTCTAAAGGGCACGGTGCAATCTTTCTCAAAGAATATCATACGAATTTTCCCCTACTTCGATCCGTTGTTACATGTTTTGCCGTAATTAACGTATGTTAGAGGAATTATCAAGAGAATCATTCTAGGTTTGTAAAGGCTATGCCCTTCCTTCATTTTAGCATGATCTATACGATTGAAAGGAAATAAGAAAATGCACAACTTCCTTAAATGATTCTATTCATAAAATGCTAGAAATCACAGTATTTTTCCTTATCGAGACTTTATATTCAATTGAGTATTTCCTTCTTCCAGTCAAGATAGGAGACCATCTATTTATACAGTTTCACAGTATCTTGATTACCATGGAGCTATAATCGATGCGCAAGCCCCTATAGGACAACCTTTAATCAAACGGTAAGTTACGAGCCTAGTGTGGTTGAGCACCTATGAGCGAGCCCAGTTGGTTGAGATACAGAGCCTAGTATGGCCGAGCGCTTATGAGTGGGCCTACTATGGCAGATATATATATATACACACACACCGTGCCTTATAGGACCCAAAAACTACTTTACTTACTCTATTGAGAGAGTTGAGTCAGTATCAACTGGTAAGTATATGTTCAGATTATCAGTTCAGTTTCAGCTTACAGTATATTGCCTAATGTTCTAAACGTCAATACTACACAAGAGAGGGGGTGATTTGTGTGGTAGCCAATTTATGCTCTAGAAGAACCTGGTTCTTCTAGGTGTACTAACTATTGCTGTTTGCGAAATAATAATTACAGAAAATAAAGAACACAGAGATTTTTACGTGGAAAACACATGGCTCAAAAGGTGAAAAAATCACGACCTACTACTCAGTAGGATTTTTCCAAACTTCCACTAAAATCACTGAGCCAAAAAAAATAATTACAAAACTCTTTATAAACCTAAGGATTAACTCTAATCCCATTGTGGCAACCAACCTCTAACTGCTGTGACAACTTCAAGTTAACTCAAACTTGAATATTCAAAATACCTATTACAATTGCTTCTAGATAAAGCTGAAAGGTATAATATTAAAACACCTACTACAACTGAGCTAGAAATAAAGAAAGACACATAAAACTCTTTATGGAGCTGGTTCTTCAATCTGGTTCATGTAGCTTCAGGTTTGCACACTTGAATTACACACGAATTGCTTGCAAAAAGCCTTGCTATTTTGCTCTCAATTCACATTTAACTTCTTCGTTTTTGTGCAACACTTTAATGTGAGAACATCCTGCAATTTATAGAGTTAGTAGATGAAGAAATAACTAGAGTTCTGATGCAACTATTCCTTGGTGGAAGAGTTCTAGTTGATTTCAACTTCTAACTCCTTCCCTATCTTGAATTGTGTTTTCTTGGACTAAGGAATCCTTTTCCTTATTATTTATGCAACCTTTTCGATCAGGAGATATTAAATACACTATGTTAAGCTTATCTCCTTCACGTGAAACCCACATACTTGAATCTGTCTATTTCTGTGCACCTGAGTAATGGACCTGGTTCATCCTGAGTTCCTTTGTCACTCTTCAAAACTAACCTTTACTTGGGCCAACATATTTCCCCTTTTTGATGATAACAAACTCTGTGCTTTTCTTAAGCTTAGGCCCTGTTTCAACTCAGCTCAACATCAACACAATGTTAGAAATATTTTTCCTTTTTATCACTTATCATCAAGGACTAGGTACATTAGGTTATAAATGTCACTGTTCAAAGTGTAAACATCACTTGTTTAAAGCACAACTTTTTTCCCCTTTTGGCATCATCGAAAAGTTGCATAAACAATGTGAGATAACCAGATTTTAAAGCTTACCCATGGCCACTGGGGCTACTTCAAATGCAAACATGGATTAATCATCATATATCAAACTAAGAATTTCAACCATCAAAGAAATATAAACAAACAGTTAGAGCAAAAACAGTGAATTTCATTGATGATTGATAAGATTCTACCACAAAGAATAAGAAGAAATAAAAATACTGAAAACATGAGCAAAAGAAATGAAACGTTCCGAACTGGGTGACTGGTTGATCTACGCTAGGCTAGGATTTAAAGCTTGGAAGAGGTAGGGGCTGAGTTATTTTCTTGGAAAAATTTTAGCATGTCTTGAAGAGTTCCATCATTCTTCTCCTTTTCCCTTGCAAGTTCAGTTCTGAGAACATCTCTCTTAGATTCTACCTCAACCAATCGTGTCTTCAGTCTTGCTATTTCAATATCCTTTACCTCACTCACCTGTACCAAGACTCTAACTTTGCTATTGATAAGTGTCTGTTTAGATGAACCAGGTTCATTAAGAATGACATTGACTTCATAATCGCAAGCAGTAGAGTATTAACCCCACTTCTTCACAGGTACCTTGAAATGTGCAGCATAGTTGTGAGAATGAAACCATAGGGAATGGCATGAGTTTTGGTGCCATTGATAACTCTATCAGTAGGTCCGCGAGGGTTTCCTGTTAAGATGGAACAGGTTCATCTATATTTTTTCCAAGTTGAACCAACCCTTCAGCAGCTTCGCCAGACCCACTTCCCCATGTTTTGCTCACACTCTCTTTTATTTCAGTAAATTCCTCTCCCCAAACAACCATTGCACCGGTTTTTATTATACCAATAGGAGTGGGTGAAGAATCAGTCACTCTTGTCCCCTTTCCCCTAATAGTACTCCTAGCGCCCTTGCTTTCCTTTTTTTTTTACCACCAACTTCTCCAGATTATGTAGTCTCAACACCTGCTATACATCCTACAAATCTATTCTCCAAATTTTCAGCAACTTTAAAAATTATCTCAGGAGTAACTTTAGAATCAGAAGATACTTATTCAGTTTTGAAAGACCTGCTTTCTTCCCTCTTAGTAGCAAACTTAAATAAATCTTCAGATTTTTAGGATTCTTTGTATTTGGAAGATGAAAGAAGAATGAGAGTTTATGACGGCTTGAAAGAGATGAGGTAAGGAATACACTAGAGCTAATAAATATACAGGGGAATAATTGATGGGATAATTACATCTATCCAAACTCTTAGAAATTTAATCAAACTGAAATTCAGCTTTGAAGAGACGTTGGAGTGTATCCGTAAAATCTAGGTACTTCCATTCGGTTGGGACTCAGTTGAACGGGACTGGTTCACTTTGTAACGGATAAGTCCAAAAGGAGTTTGGTATTTGGTAGGACTCTGCTCATGATCCAAATACAGTTATTTTAAATTATGTAAAGTGCAGAAAACATACTGCGTTACCTTGATAAACCAGTTTCTTCACTGATAATTCTCTTGTGTGAGTATAAATTTGCCAAAATAGAGAAAATATCATTAGTGATTAATGAGTCATTTTAACACATGACACAAGAGTATACTATGAAAAGTATGAGACTGAGCAAGATTTATCTAATTATACAATTTACTGACTTTCTAACCATAATTTGTTTTTCAATTTTTTTTTCATTTTTTTGTTTAACCTTGAACTAGTACTTTGAGGTGATCTTAATCATCCCTAATTCCAACCTGGTCCTCTCAAAGTGATCTCTACTTAAGGCTTTTGTGAAGATGTCAGCAATTTGCTTGTTAGTAGCACAAAACTCCACATTGATCAAGCTTTTCTCATAGTTGTCCCTTAAAAATGGGCCCTAACATCTATGCGCTTAGTTCTCTAATGATGAATCGGGTTCTTTTTCACACTAATAGAAATAGTGTTATCAACAAAAATAGGGATGCAACTAACATCAATTCCAAAGTTCAATAATGGTTGTTTGATCCACAACAATTGAGCACAACATGAACCAGCAGTAACATACTCAGCTTGAGCAAGATAAGGCCATTGAATTTTGCCTTTTTTGGTAGGCCATGACACAAGTCATGAACCAAGGAAGTGTGCCATACCTGAGGTGCTCTTCCTATCCACTAAGAGACCTGCATAATCAGCATGAGCATATCCCACTAGGTTAAAATTACTATCTTTTGTATAACAAAGGCAAAGATCAGTGGTTCCTTTCAGATATCTCAGTATCCTCTTGACAGCAGTCAAGTGAGACTCTTTTGGATTTGCACCTATACAACTTTTGATCAACAAATGAACTAGGTTCATCTATATCCAATTTCTTTGATGTTGCAATAGGAGTGTCAATTTCTTTAGATGTTTCTTCCTGGTGTTGTACTGAGTAATATGTTCATGGACAGGTTCCCTCGAGGTTTGAGGATCAGTTCCTCTCTAGTCAGTTCTCCCTGTCATGTTGCCATGGGTGGAAGAACATGTTCCATCACATATTCCTTCCGGTGATGCCTCTTCAGGCTGGACCATGGTTTCATCATTTGAATTTCTTATCAGCCTAATCTCTTCATTATCTTGTTCCTGCTTCTCATAAAGAATGTTAGTTTTAAATAACATATACATTTTTTTTTCACACATAGTTCTTTTACTGTATATCTTATAAGCTTTACTATGTGAAGAATATCCCAAAAATACTCCCTCATCACTTCTGGGATCATACTTACCAAGGGAGTCTTTGCCATTATTGTGCACAAATCTCTTGCATATAAATGCCCTAAGATGGGATATATTTATCTTTCTCCTTTAAGTAACTCATAGGGAATCTTCTTCATAAGAGGTCTAGTCATGTAACTATTTATGATGTAGCATGCAAAAGTTCAGCAAACTTAGCATTTTCAAATTCAGTTGCATGATAGACCTAATTGATGCAAATTGATTACCTAGCTGTTTCTGAGTTTTTCTAACAAAAGAAGTAAACATGTCAAATGCTTCATCTATAGATGTTAAAAATAATGTCCATGTAAATCTAGAATAATCATCAACAAGCACCGTCACATATCTTTTACAACCTCTGCTTAATGTTCTCATTGGACCATAGAGATCCATATAGACCAGTTCCATCATTCTGATGGTGCTTACCATTTTCTTGCATTTAAAAGAGGATCTTAACTGCTTCCCCTATGCACAAGCCTCACAAACTTTATCTTCCTTGAATTTGATATTCGGCAGCCCTATCACCGGATCCTTGGAGACTAATTTGTTAAGTTGAATCAGACTTGCATGTCCAACTCTCTTGTGCCAAAAGGAGGGAATCATTGTCCAACACACTTAAGCATGTGAGTTCATTTTCCGAAAGTGTGGACAAATCTACATGCATGTATTTTTTACTCTTTTTTCCTGCAAAACAATCTTGTCAATGGTAATATTAATCACAAAATATTTGGTAGTGGTGTATGATACCAAGTTTCCTTTATCATATATTTTTGATACACTGATAAAATTGTACTTTAAGCCATCAATCAAGTAGATATTCTCAATAGAATGAGAATCAGTCTTACCTACCTTTCTAATCCCAATGTTCTCACCTTTCTTCCCATTTCCAAAGGAGACATTACCTCCTTTGAGGTCCTCAAGTAAAAGGAACTAGTTCTTGCTTCCTGTCATATGCTTTGAGTAGCCACTATCACCATATTTGGCTGCTCCCTTTCACTTAGACCCATAAAAGGTAGTCTTAGGAACCCAAACTAGTTTGGATCCCTTTCTATAGGCAAAAGGGTGAATCATATTCTTTTTAGCCCAACCTGGCAGCCTATTTTTCCCTTGAACAAATTCTTTATTCTTTTTACTAGCCTTTTCTTTTGAAATACATTCAGATTTATAGTGACCAGTTTTACCACAGTGTGTGCAAATTTTGTTCTCAGGAAGTGTGAGGTACTTGCTTTTGGGATCCCACTTAGGTGCAGGGGTCCCGTATCCAAGTCCTCTCTTATTGCTACTCTGGTGTTCATGTAGCCATGAAAGTGCATAGGAGGATCTATTCCATTTACAAGTTCTATCTAGCTCGTGCTTAACCTTGTTTAGATCATTCTTAAGGACTCTTATCTGCTCATCTCTTTTGTACAACTCATCTTTCATTTTTTCGACATTTTCTTCTAAAGTGAGTTGTGTGTGATCAGATTTCTTTTTACCAGTTCCTAATTTTAATTTTAGATTTTCAGATTTAAGCTCTAGGACTGTGCTGTCAAGTTCATGAACCTGGTTCTTCAACTCAGTATTTTTACTATCACTTTCACAAGCCCTAAGTTCTAAGTTTTTGCACTTAGCTTTCAAAATCACACACTCCTTAGACAGCTATTTGTTTTCATTGTTTAGATCCTCAGATTCATCAATGAAATCCAGGAGTAACTTAGATAGCCTTTCTTTAGACAAAAAATTAATCTTGTCTTTGAGATGAATGATAGTTGTCTCAGATTCCTCATCGGATTCTTCAATTGCCATAAATGCTTGTTCATCTCCATCTTCATCTTCTGAGTCATCATCTGAGCTTTCACCCCAAGATGCAATCATAGCCTTTGTTGATCCTTTATTCTTCTAAGGATGAACCTGTTCCTTCTTCCTATTCCTTTATTCAACTCTTTCCTTCTTCCATTCGATTTCCCATTGAGGGCAGTTTTTAATGTGGTGATCAGTCTTCCCACACTTGTAACACCCCTCATTGGTTTGTTTTTCAGGAACCCTTGGTTTGATGTAGCTTCCACTTCTTGAAGGACCATTTCCTCTCATTAGGTACTTCTTGAACTCCTTTTTGATCATGGTCATTTCATCCTCCTCTAAATCAGCACCTTCAGTGATTATGAATGCCATGCTCCTTTCTTTCTTGGGTGCATCCATCTTCATGGTTTGCCTTCTAAGTTCATAGGCAGTGAGATTTTCAATTAGCTCATCCAACTTAAGAGTGACAATGTTCTTTGATTCCTGAATATGTGATTTTGCTCTCCCAAGAGATTGAAAGTACCCTTGTCAACATCTTCTCAACTTTGACTTCTTCAATAATAACCCTTCCAAGAGACTTAAGTTTATTTGTTAGTGTGGTGAACCTTGTATACATATCCTGGATGGTTTCCTCTTCCTTCATGGTGGAATTCTCATATTGAGAATACAACAGTGTTCCTCTGGACCTCTTCACTTGAGGTGTTCCTTCATGAGCCACTTGCAAAGTGTCCCAGATTTCCTTAGTAGTGGTATAACTTTGAATTCTACTGTACTCGTCTGGACCAAGTCCACACACAAGCCATTTCTTAGCCTTCGCATTCTTCTCCAATTTTCTCAAGTCTTCAGCAGTGAAGTCAACTCTTGTCTTTGGCACGTCCACTCCTTCAGCATTCTTCTTTGTAGTTTCCAGGGGACCATCAGTGACTAGGTCCCAAAGTTCATAGTGTTCTCCTATGATGTGATCTCTCATCCTGTTTTTCCAACAAGAGTAGTAGTGGCCATTAAAGAGTGGAGGCCTATC
>MU753996.1:5944-43086 GCA_026770625.1 Nicotiana glauca
ATTACTGCCTATTTATAGGCACAAATGGGAGGGAATTTCAAATTTTATTTTTACATATTAGTCCCTATGTTATTTCTATTTTAAACCTCTAATTTCTAACTTGTTGCACAAGTAAGTGCAGTTATTTACTTAAGATATACACTACAGCCTATTCTAGAAGGTTCTATTTCCTTAAAATTCCTGTTGTACCCCTATTTCCTTTTAACAATTACCATTTCGAGTGATCTTGCCATTTCCCTTTTCCAAAACTGCCCTTTACCTAGGTTGTAATTACTTACTCAACCAAGCTAGCTAACCCTAGTTAAACTAACTAAGGTTAATAGCTCTGATTATCCATTTGTTCAACTATAACCAAGTAACTAACTCTAATTATTAAAATTATCAAATCACTGATTTAATTCGATCAAACAATCAATATTTCAACAGTACTTGAAACAAAAATAGAATTAATACTAAACATCAGTAATTAAACAGTAAAACAATTATCAACCAATTTTTGAAAAACATTAAACCAGTAGATGATGAACAAAGCACTAATCTAATTAAACTAATTAAAGTAATACTAAACAAGAATTCTGCAGTTGCAATCAAATAACAAAACGTAATCAAAATCAATCAAACCCTAAAAATCAAATCTAAAATAAGAAACACACTAAGATGAACAAAACAGAACAAATCATAAAGCTAAAGGAAAATCTACAGATAAAAGAAAAAAAAATTCAAGAAAACTCACTGATTTTGGCGAAAAATTCCGGCCAACTTTTTTTTTTGAAAGAATCTTTTGAGATTCTTGACCCGTAACATCCCTAACCATGTGTTTTTCATAAAAAAACACGTGGTTAAGGATGTTAAGGTCAAAAATCATAAAGATTTGAGCTTGACTCCTTGACCAGAAAACTCAATCTTTGAATTTTGACGAGTTTGAGGATGATTCGAAGGAAAAGGTTGATAGATTAGGATAGAAGATGAGAAGAAGAGTTCATGGTGTTATTTTGGGAATTTTTGGCATACCTTGAATCTTGGCCGAAAAACTTTAAAATTGATATTTGAAGCTTTCTGGCAAGATTCGAAGGAAACCATAGAGGGAAATGGGAAGAGGGTCTCATGAGGAAGCTGGGGTGTTATTTTGGTGGCTATTGGCATGAGTGATGTTCGCCGGCGGTAGAGTTCCGGCGAGTTTAATTCGGATATTTGACGGGATAGAGAGGTATTTGAGGGAAAGGAAGTAAAGGGGTGGGAAGAGGAGGTTACGACGGCCCTCTGGTGAAAATTTGGGGACGGTTGGTGGAGGTTGTGTTTCCCGCCGGTAGGGTTCCGACGGGGACTTGGGAGAGAACTAAGGCGGCTAGGGAAGACGAACTGAAGAGGATGATATTATGATATTGTGTATGTATCGTTTTTGGTATATTTAAAAACTATTAATGAACTGAGACCGTTGGATCACATGAATCAACGACTCAGATTCATTGCACCTTAAACGACACCGTTTGTGTTTTAAAGAAGATTTAATTTTGGCCATTGGATTGATTAAATTGACGGTTCAGATTGACGTGACTTAAACGACGTCGTCTCACTTATTCAGGGCCTTCGTTGCATCACCGTTAGATCAATTGAACGAATGGCCCAGATCCCTTTATACTTAAACGGGGTCGTTTCAATATAGACCTGGGCAGACCGAGTAAACTTTGGGCCTGGACAGGTATTTACCCGTTTTGGGCTAATATATTTAGTACAAATTTTGTATTGGCCCAATTTATTTGTATTTATATTGTATTATTATTTTATTTTTCTATATTTCCTTTTTCCTTTGTATTTTTTTGTATTATTTTTTCTTTTATATTTTTGTATTTATTTTCTGATTCTATTAATATTGTTAAACCAATTGTCTTCTAGAATTTAATTAACAAAATGCTATTTTTGATTTTCCATTAATTTGTTCCAAAAAATGAATTAATACCAAACTTGTAAAATTGAACTCTTAATGCATATGCATGTATTTTAACATGAATTATTATGCAACTAATTAACACAAAAAATATGCCACAAATATTTTAAAAAATTATTTTGTTTGGATTTTTTTAGGAATAATTTGCTTAGGGCGAAAATTACGTTCTCACACTCAAAAACCTTCAAATTTCTATATTTAGCCAAATGACTTCAAAATAACCTCCGGACATCCGAATTCACTTCCGATCATGCTTCCAACTCCAGAATTACCATACAGAGCTATTCCCAGACTCGGAATCCCAAACGGACATCTATAACACTGAAATGCCTTCCAATCCAAATTTATGAAATTCTTCAAAAATACTAACTTCCACAATATACGCCGAAATGCTCACGGGATGTCCAAAACTAAATTCGGACATACGCTCAAGCCCGAAATCATCATACGAACCTGCTGAAACTTTCAGATCTCGATTCCAAGGTCGTTTACTCAAAATTCCAATCTTAGTCATTTTCTTCAACTTAAGGCTACCGCAATGAAAATTTTATTTCCAATTTGACTCCGAAATTTCCGAAATTCAACTCTGACCATACGCACAAGTCAATATACCTGAAATGAAGCTATTCATGACTTCCAACTACTGAACGACGTGCTAGAGCTCAAAATGACCGGTCGGGTCATTACAGAGAAAATACTGATGATGCTAACATAAGGAGAAAATACCGAGTATTGGAGGTATAGAGCAATTCATTGAATCAAAATGGAACTTTGTGGCTAAACCGAAAGTTTATTACCATAATGATGGTTTCTTTGTGGTGAAATTCAGAAGTGTAGAAGAGAGGAATGAAGTGCTATACTCAGGACCTTGCACAATCAGTAGTAAACCAGTAATTACCAAGGCTTGGACACCTGATTTCGATTTCAAAGAAAAGGTACTGAAAACACTTCCCCTATGGATTAAACTTCCTAACTTGCCACTGAATTGCTGGGGAATGGATTCACTAAGTTGTATAGGAAGTAGGCTGGGGAATCCAATCTATGTTGATGAGTGCACAACTAAAGTAGAGAGGATCTCTATGCCAGAATTCTCATGGAAATGGACATTACCAGGTCATTGCCTACGAAAATAACAGTTAATTAAAGAACCGAATGGCAGACAGTTCGAGCAAGAAATTACCTATGATTGGAAGCATGTGTACTGTAGCACCTATTTGTAATTGGGACAGAACTGTCAAGCCAAGCCACCACATCAACAAGTGATTAAGCTACACAAGCAAAAACATGAATGGAAGCCAAGGGAACAGGTGTCACAACCCAATTTTCCCTCCATTGAGTATCATGATGGCACCTAGTCTTAGGGACTAGGTAAGTCTAACATTAAATGAAAGAACAATAATATTTAAATAACATCTAACATATTGAAATAGAAATATCTTTAAACTTTTACAACCCCAAAATCGGTAGCACAAGTCATAAGCTCTACAGAGTTTGCTAGAAAACATAAAAAATACAACTGTCTCGAAATAAGGTGAACAGTGTAAATACAAAACTAGAAGGTAACTTTGAAGTCCGCGAACACAGCAGCAAGTTTACCTTGAGTCTTCACAGCAACAATCCGCACATCTACTAATAATCAAATACCTGGATCTGCACAAAAAATTATGCAGAAGCGTAGTATTAGTACACCACATCGGTATCCAGTAAGTATCAAGACTAACCTCGGTGGAGTTGTGACGAGGAACAGTTAAGACACCTACTGGACTAAATAACCTGAACAACTATAGGTGAAGAAACAACAGAGAACGATATCTAAATAAAAACTGCGCATAATAATAAAATGATACGGAAATTTCAATAAGAAAGTAAAATGACAACTAGCAACGGAACCCCATAACAATGACACAACAGAATGAATAGAAAACAGTTTAAGCTCAATGATCATAGAATAACAAAAAAGACAAGTAACAACTCAACCAAAAACGAACGATACCACACCAGGTGTTAGCCAATAAACTCCACGAGGTACCAAACCTCATAATATTTCCATCTTACGGGTCCAATTCCTGAACCCTAACACTAGACATCATGTGCTCTCATTACAACTTAATACTCGACAATATCAAGAATCCTCTTAACCGATAAGAGTGCTTAACTACGCGTAATCTTGTGCAAATGTTCTAACATAGTTCATGCCATCTAATAAGTATAGAAAAGAAATGGACAACACGTAGAATATTTTTCCACAATTTCCACGAAATAGAACTCACATAGATAAGTGCACCATAACACAAATATCAATAACAAGAATGCCCCCAGGCCATCACAAGTCATCATAAATCCCTGACATAGCCCACCTTGTCTCGCCACGTGCGCAATAATAATAAAGTAAGTGGCCGCCTTGTCTCGCCACACGTGTAATATCATGTTCCCACCTTGTCTCGCCACATGCGCAACCCCCTCCCCCATATATATATATATATATATATATATATGCCTTGTCATGCCGCATGTGCAAATATCAACAGTAAAAATAGCACGGCAGAAACCTTGTGCAACCCAATAATAACAATCGCACGACAGAAACCTTGCGCATCACAATAACAACCGCATGACAGAAACCTTGTACATCACAATAACAAACCACACAGCAGATACCTCGTGCCTCACAACAACAAGTACAACAACAACAATGACAATAAATACAAGAGTGCGGCAAGTAAATCAACTCAAGAACTTTAAATCACAAAGAAATGGTACAACTAGTTCACAAGGAATAACCACAATAGAGAATGCTAGGCGTAATAAGAACAATTCAACAAGGGAGAAATAATATGTAGCAACGATCCCACAATATACAGTTCAACAACAAGGAAGCTAACACGAGTCAAATAATTCCAAATAAAGGCAAGTCAACTAAGATATAGAATATCTGAACTTCTTTTAAAGTTGGGCAATTACGAAGAAGATACAACCATTCAATTAGTGATAAGCAGCAAAAAGATAATCATAACCTTATCACACCTCCTTTTCTACCCCAGAAGGGGTATTAGGGAGTTTTTTTATTAAAGTGACAATCGAAACGGGATTATTTATATTAAATTCAAAGTCACCACTTGGGATAATTTATGGTGTCCCAAGTCACCGGTTTAAGATCCCGAATCGAGGAAGTTTGACTTTGTTTTACAGTCCGCGAAACACAAAAATCCGGGTAAGGAATCCTGTTAACCCGGGAGAAGGTGTTAGGCATTTTCGGGTTCCGTGGTTTTAGCACGGTCGCTCAAATATTATTATTGGCCTAATTATCTGGTTAATAACACATTTTAAATATATCGTGCATTAATTACTTTTAAACGCTTTCAATGTTTTTTAGGAAAACTCAAGATCATCATATACTTGTTTGTTTTTGAAAATACACCATAAACTACGCTATATGAAATGCACCATTGGTTTACGACATGTCTATCTTATTTAATATTATTGAAAATTGAAGTCGGGTCACATAAAATGTACACTCGGACGGAAACCGTACCCGTAGCTATGACACTTTATTTAATTAACGCGCCTAAAGAAAACTACGAGAATTTATTTTTTAATATCTAAGTTATAAAATTAATGTTTGGGCCATAGGTGATTCAATTACGGATAGCACACCTCAATCTATTTTTAAAAGAATTGTACTTAACTAAAGCAGTCTAAAGATGTTCGGGTTTTAATCCAAATTAAAGTTCAATCTAAACCTACTCATTACAAGTATGCATTGGATAATATACCAAGTATTTAATTATCTAAAAGAATTCTGGGCCAGCAGAGGGCCCAATATTATTTAAAGATTTTGAGAGGAAAACAAGAAAAATTGAGCTCGACACCAAGCCTAGCGAAGGGGACCAAGGCAAGAGGCCACCATAGCCGAATGGCCAAGTATTGGGCCCAACCTTCCATGATCAAACCTTCAGTTATTATAAAAAAACTATTTCTATTGTATAACATATATAAACTCAACAAATTGGAGCTGCTGAACCTAACCTGCTCGGGATCGAGCCCAAAAGCGAAAAAGACAATGAAACATGCTTTGAATCTAGTTCCAAGCGGACCGCCTGACATGGGCCAAAGTCAGGCCCAATAGCCTCTAACGAAAGAGGGCCTTCAGCATTAAGGCCCTTTAGGCTTAATCCCTCTAACTCACCTAGGACCAAATAATATAACAATTTTGAACATTAGGTACATGGATGCCCAAATTATAAACTTAAATTTTAATGACTTGTTGTTAACAATAACAGTATGGACAATTTACATATATAAACTAATCTTAACCAAACATAAAACGATTCAGCACCTATTGAATACTAATATGAACTCATCAAATATTAACATAGCCTTAAATAACATCATGACTTAAATGAAAGTATTTATCCATACCAGTATTTTGGAAAGTGTTAAGTGCAAAAAAGCGACGAGGCCTCGCTTCACCGAAGCGAGAAGCACTTTTTTCATGTGAAGCGCAATTTAACACATAAAAAAAGGCATAGATAATGGCTAAGAACTCATTAAAAATAACATATTAAGTAAATATTTCAATTCTTGAATCAAGAAGAAAATAATAGATACTAAAACTAGATAGTGAATAATCCTCAAAAGTCATAAGTCATAACATATTAAGAAAATGCAAAACAAAATCACAAAAGAAGCAACATCCTATTTTTCAACAAGATCTCCAAACTCTTGAAGTGTCATCATGTTGGAGTTATTATATTGGTCATCATCATCTTCTTCTTCATCGGAGGCTTCATTAATTAGGGTTCTACTTGTACATGTAATTGTACTTGTAGATACTCTTTCTTTGCTCCTTAAAGTACTTTCCCTAAAAGCATAAATATTCTCTTCAACTCCACTTGCCATAGCAACATGATCAAAAGTGATTCTCCTTCAAACACTTCTTCTTCTTCATGATTTTCGGGGCCTCCGGTTAACCATTTATTTTTTTCATCAATGTTATCCAATAAAATTGGATCAATGATATTGCGAGCTTTGTAACGACGAGCCAATGTTCTATTATATTTTACGAACACAAGATTATCGAGTTTCTTTAGCTCAAGCCGGTTCCTCTTCTTAGTATGAATCTGCATAATAATATGTAGAAAGTAATTAAGAGGAGTACTTAGGACAATTGAGCTAAACTTTAATTTAGTAATAATGTAATATAGCTTCTCATATGTTCATAAACACTCCAATTTCTCTCGCATCCGGATGAGCTACAAGTTAAGCTTTGAACTCTAATAGCAAATTGTTGTAAGTTTGGAACTTCATAACCAAATTGCATCCATCATTCAATTGTAGAATTATTATTTTAGAAGTTAATAACTTGAAAGTCAAAACTCTAAAGAGTAAAAAAAAATTGAAAAAATTTGCTCAACTGGTGCCAATTTGGTTCTGCCTTTAATGGCCGAAGCTAATCCAAGAATTCTATCGACTTGCATATACACACCAAGCTCTTTCCCTATTTTGTCTTGCATCAATTCATCTGGCACCAACTTCACAACAGATGCATGATACCCCTTCCAAATGTCTAAATCTAAAGTCTTATTCTCATTGTTTGTGTAAAACAATCCGTGGTTCAAAATATGCCCTTCTGCATGTAAAGGTTGATGAAGCTGATCATCCCACCTTTTATCAATGATTTCAAATACTCTCTCACATTTTCTCCTATCATGATCAAATGTCTTCTCAATAGCTTATTTAGCCCTATCCATGGCTTCATAAATGTATCCCATTGGTGGTTTTTTCTCCCCATCCACCATACGAAGTACAATAACCAAAGGATTATCAACTTTAAGTGTTTGAATAGTGTCATTCCAAAAATATGGACCAATAATAAATCTCGCAACTTCTTTCCCAAGAGCTTCCTTTGCATAGATACTCTCACTCCATTCGGTTGACAAGAACAAGGTTCGCAAATTTTGCTTTTGCAGGTAAAAGCTATACAAGGTCAAGATAGCTGTCGCGAAATTTGTCTTAGCCGATTTCACCAAATTTCTTTGCTTTGTGTATCTCCTCATCATGTTCAACAACAACGACCTTTGACTAATATAAGAATGTATCTTGATCGCTTTAGCAAAAACTGTAGGAAGTCAAATTTCATAGTTAATAAGTATAAGCAATTAACATGAAGGTTAAAAACTTAAAATAGAAAATAAGAACCACTTGTTCACCTATAGAATATGGGGCTAACTTGAAAATGTCTCCAAACATCTAGTTGATACAATGTGCATCACAAGGAGTCCAATAAATATTTGGAAAAACTCCTTTTAACATGTCACCCGCTTTTTTATTCTCACTTGCGTTATCAGTAACAACTTGAACCACATTTTCCGGTCCAACTTTCAATATTGTCTTCTCAAACAAGTTGAACATTTTATTGGAATCGGTTGAGGAGTCACTAGCATCATAAGATTCAAAAAACACACTACCTCTCGGAGAATTAACCAAAATATTAATGACCATTTTTTTATTTTTTGCAGTCCATTTATCCATCATAATGGAACAACCATAAATTTTCCATTGCGCCCTATGCTCCTCGACAATCTTGTTGTCTTCTCCACCTTCTTTTTGGACAAGGAACTCTTACTTCGTGATAGGTAGGGGGCTTTACTCCTGAGCCATATTGGCCAACGGCCTCAATGAATTCACCAAAACTATCGGTGTAATTCACACAATTAAAAGGGAGCCTCGCATCATACATCCACCTTGCAAAAGCATCTACAGCACGCTCCCTTAAACTCTTCCTACAATAATCTAAGTCAATAGCTTCACCCTTTCTCTTTTCATTTGGTTTTTGTGAGGAAAACAAATTAAGAGGACCTTTCACAATGCTACCGATGGTGGATGATCCACTACCACTTGTTGAATTCTTTCTTTGAGATTTAGAGGGAGGTGGCCTCATTATATCATTGACTTCAATGTCATCCTCATCCATTTGACTATATTCATCAAGAAGATTATGCTCCATGGCTCATTGGATTTTTTAACTCATTTTTTTTCTCAACATAATCTCTCATTTCTTTCTTAATAGTATCCGAAACACTTGGACATTCTTTGATATCTCTAAAATCACCGATTAGATATTACTTGTGATGATGTATTCCACCGTTATAAATTTTTTGACAAAAGATACATTGCACTTTTGAGCTATTATTGCCAACTGCTACTCCATACGCCCAAGCTGGATCTCTTTTTTGGCTTGATGCCATTGAATAATCAAATTAAATTTACTATAATCAATAACCAAAAAAAATATAACAGTTAATAAAACAACCATAAAACAGAGCACAAAGCAGATGATAAAGCAGAAAACAAAGCATAAAGCATAAAACATAGCACAAAGTAGAACAAAAGAAGAAGTCGTTTAGGGCACAAAATCAGCACTTAAAAAGTGAAAAAAATTGAAAGAAGAACAGAAGAAGAAGAAGAATAGAAGAAGAAGAAGAAGATGAAGAACAGAAGAAGAAGAAGTCGTTGAAGAAACTTACTAGAACTGGAGAAGAAGTCGTTGGAGCAGCATTGGTCGTCACTGGAGTTCGCAAGCGTATGTTTATTTGTTAACAGATGGTTTATTTGCCAAATTTTTTTTAAAAAACTGTAGTTGATGCGTTCTGCTCGCTTAAGCACGCTTTTTCTCGCTTTTTCTATCGGCTCACTTCTTGCTTAAGCGGATAAAGCATACGTTTTTTGAATGTGAGTCACCTTTTTAGCAGAAACGCGCTAACCCTGCGTCTCGCATTGCTTCATCACTTAAAGCGAGAAGCGAGCGCTTTTAATAACACTGATCCATACCAGCATATATAGATAACATACAATCACAAGTTCTAACATAGTCCCCAAATATTATAGCTCTCCAGCATAGCAAAGTTATTCAACCACACATGAAACACTAAACCGATTCTAACTTTCAACCTAAACATTACGACTGAATAATATAGAGCATCAGTTCTAAGGAAATTTAAACAGATGGAAAGAAACTACACGCCATATAAAGAAACAAAAGAAAAACATTAAATAAGACAGGGATCTAGAATTTTCACTTCAAGCCAACATATTATAGCTTCATTTTTTGCATTTCAAAGACTGTGAAGGTACCTGGATACAGCAACAAAGCAAAAAGGAGTAAGGATTCAGCACAACAAAGTTAATGAAAATAGTAGCCAATATCAACTAAGAGGAGCAAGAACAGGAGATCAACATCAATAACCCAGATCCAAATTTAAACCATGCTTAAACCCTTAAGAATCCGAGAATTTCAACAACAAAAAAACTCGTTCTAGCTTTTCTTGTGAAAAATCAGAAGAAAACTCAATTCTTCAAAATAATGCAGAAACTTTTGGGGTATTTTTCAGGGTCTGAATCTCCCTTTGTGTGTGAAGGAAAGGGTATATATATGTCCCTTAAGAGTGCCATGTGCTGCTAACAGAATGGGAATTATTCCCTCACACAATATCTTTTTAACAAAAAGGGGACATCTGTCAACCTCTGATTGGTTTCAGCATTTTGTGCTGGCCAAATAAGGCCAGCTGCCCCTATTCTAGAAGTTTCCAATCACTAAACTTATCTGAAAGTCCTTATTTCTATTTCCCAAATTGACCCCTAAGTTTTTATTTGTTCAATTCAGACCCTAGGAGTTCCTGCTAATTAAAAAACTAGGACTAACACCACAAAACCAGAATAAAAAAAATAAAGATCAAAGGAACAAACCCTAATTCAATTAAACCTTTAACTAAACCTAAATTCTTTTATCATGAACTGAAATCAGAAATGAGACAAAAAACAGAAATATTTAGACCTAACACTAACAGGAGTCCAGAATTAATCAATGATGAACCATTTTCTAAGAATCAAACCCATTGAACCAAACCAACATCATTATATCAAGGAATCAAAACAACAAAAGGAAGCTAGCATACTGATTTTAAATCAAATTAACTGGACACAAGCTAAACCAATTTTTAACAAACCCTAGCCGAAAAACTGACTAACTAATGATTATGATAAAAATGCATAAATTAACCCTAATAACTACTGATTAGTCTAAATCACACTAAACGCAGGAATAAATAAATAATTCTGAACAAAATAAGAAACCTAAATCATGCGGCTAAAAACAGAACAACAAACATGAAGAAAATCAAAGAAAAGAAAACGGCAAAGAAAAGAAATAGAAATAATACAGAAAATTACCTATGCTAATGTAAGAAATAAACTAGACTCGGAGGACCTTGTCGGAGCTCGAATGGATTCAGGCAGGTTTGAAAACAAATCAAACCCACATGAATCAATCGCTCTTGCCAAAAGCAATTGAGTCATGTAGGTTTGAGCCATTAAAACTTCTTGAATCAATTCAGTGTAGACTTTTTAGGGTTTTTTTTTCTTTTTTACCAGATTTTCGATCTGAAATTGCTCAAATTTAAGAGGCTTTTTGGGCAAACCAGTGGGATATTAGGGGCGAGGGGAGTGAGGAGATGGCTTGGTGAAGTTTTGGGATGATTTGGGTGAACTAGGATTTCGGGGTTGAATTTCAGATTTGAAATTTGTGAATTTGAGTGGTATTTTTGGAGAAAAGGTTTGTGGATTCGGAAAGGGGAGGGAAAGAAGATTATGTGGTGTTAATTTGGGGGTGTTTGGAGCACTAGAACCGCCGTGAGGCGATTTCCGGTGGTGGTTAGCGGCAGAGGATTTTAGGGCAGCGGTCTTTTAGGGTTTGGTTGAAGGAGACGAGAATGAGAGGGGGTTCGAATGGGGGGGAGGGTGAAGGGTTTCAGATAGTCTTATACGTAAACAACACTGAGTTCACTGCCGTTGGATCACATGAGTTCAACGGCTGTGATGAAACGAAGCAAAAACGAGGTCGTTTGGTTTTAGTGGAGGTGGGCTGGATCGGGTAAATTAATTATTTGGGCTTGGGTTGGGGAAAATTCCAGGTGTAAACTGGCCCAATTTCAACACTAATTTAAGCCCACTTTTTCAATTACTTTTTTTTCTTTAATTAAAAAAATTATAAATTAATCTAAAATATAAAACTAAACTAATTATCTAGTTATAATATTTATAACAATTACTTGATCCTAAATTAAAAGAGAAAGATCAGTATTCCAAGAATTAAAAACAAAAATGCAAAACTGAGCCAATTTTTTTTTTGTTTGTGATTTTTATTTTAGTAAAGCAATTAATTAACTAATTAATCCTAAAAATATGGGAAAAACATCTAAATGCAATGCATGGTATTTTTAGTATTTTTTCATGATTTTAATAAAAGTAAACATGCACAGAAACACAAACAATTAACAAAAATCCTATAAAATTGCAAACAACTGGAAAAATATATTTCTTTAATTTGTAGGAGTATTTTACATAGGGCAAAAATCACGTGCTCACAAACCTCAATTAAAACTAAACAATTACAGGAGAGATAATAATAATTTCAAATACAAATAAGCAGTTATGAAAAGATAGCATGACAATAGAAGAAGTAAAATTTTCGGTTAAGTCAAATAAGAGTCAAATAGGCAATAAGAGTGAATCATAAAGCAATTAATTCCAATTAAAATATGTAGAGGTAAAACTAGTAAATAGGAACTCAATCATGTCAAGAACAACTTCGTATTCAGTGAATATAATGACCTAAGAACCCTAAAAGATCAACTTTCCACAAATAAGTCCGAGCACACACTCGTCACGGACTACAATTAGCGTAGGAGACTCAAATCTTAAGGGGTAATCCCCCCCCCCCCCCCCCCACAAGGTTAGGCAAAATATTTACCTAAAAAAGACAGACCGATACTCTAAAATGAACTTCTCGGGTGCAATGACCTCCGGACGGCTCAAATCTCACAAAAATAACTTCAAAGCACAAATAAAACTCATAAGAAACTATTCCGGATCATAAAGTCTCAATCTTTATCAAAATCTAAAAATCAACCCAAAAGTCGACCCTTGGACCACACCTCGAAACCCAGCAAATTTCATAAAAACCCGAACACTCATTCCGATACGAGCTCAACCATACAAAAATTATTAAATTTCGATACCATTTGGTCCCTTAAATCATCATTTTTCATTTTGAAAGTTTACCATTTTGTTGTTAAAACTCAAATAAAATTATGAAGAATACTTAAAAATTTATCAAGGGCACTTATCCAACGATTATAGATGAAATTACCTTCTCAAAATTGCCCACTCTCGAACTAGAGTTCAAAAATATCACAAAATTAAGCAAAAAATCCGAATTACACAGTTGAAAATAAGTTGCAGATATCGCATGTCTTCGCAATTGCGAACAAGAATAGGGCTGGAAAAGGTCACATTTGCAACAAAAAGCTTGGAATTGCGAACTGGTCATCACAATTGCGAGCACACCAGAAACCAGCAGCAACCCTGATACGGAAATGAGCATAACTCCCTCATACAATGTCCAAATTCGACGATTCATTTTGCTATGGATCTGTAATTACGATACAGATCTAATGGTTCAATGAAAACTGAATTTGGAGCTCATTTTCTTAATGTGGTAGAATTTATGCTTGAAGAAACGACGACGAAGCATAAAAAACAAGCACAACACAACCTAAACATATCCGAAACTCACTCATGCCACTTGAGACCTCGTCCAACATACTAACAAGTCCGGTAACACAAAACGAACCTATTCGAGGCCTCAAATCACATCAAATAATGTCGGAATTACGAATCACACCAAGAGTCGGACTTATGAACTTTCAAATCTTCCAATTTCTAAAACTCGCGCCGAAACTTATCAAATTAACCCGGAATGATGTCAAATTTTGCAGACAAGTTCCAAATGACATAAAAGAGCTGTTCCAAATCTCGGAATCGCATTCTAACCCCAATATAATAAAAGTCAACTATTGGTTAAACTTCTCCATCTTCCAAATTTCAACTTTTTCAACTTTCGCTGAATTGCTTCAATTTAACCTACGGACCTCCAAATCCAAATCCGGTTGTGCGCCTAAGTCCAAAATTACTTTACGAAGCTATTAAAATCATCCAAAACTCATACCCGGGGACATTTTTACAAAAGTTAAATTCCGGTCAACTCTTACCATTTAATCTTCTAAATCCATAATCCTTTTTCAAAATTGACTCTGAATCATCCGGTAACTCAATTTGACCATGCACGCAAGTCAATACACATAATATGAAGCTGCTTAAGACCTTAAGATGCTGAATGGAACTTAAATTCTCAAAACGATCGGGTGGGTTGTTACATCCTCCCCTCTTAAATAAACGTTCGTCCTCGAACGTGCCAAAAATCGCCTCGAAGGCATCAAATCACTGAATGCACACTTCCAAAATACACCCGCGGGTGATCCCACGACACCCCAATCTACATAATCCTGACGACACCATCCCAACTATAAATTAGCCTTTCTACCAACACTGATAAGCCTTATAGCCAAAATTCTCGCTTCCCGTTCATTTTCAAAAGACCCGATTCTAAATCCATATCAGGTATTAGTCTCACCTAGCTACAACAACTCATGCCTACACCCATAAGGTACGACCACACAACATAACACACCACACATAGGCCCATCATAACACTTCTGATCATAATAGTTGCCCGCAATCAAAACCAGCACCGACCATTAGCCTCATTTCTAATAGGAACCCGTTTCAAACCTCCACAACATTGACGTTGATATAAGAACCACAAAAACCTCATAACTAAACACCCGAATCAAAAAGTCACAACT
The DNA here is from genome assembly GCA_026770625.1 of Nicotiana glauca. Lineage (NCBI taxonomy): Eukaryota > Viridiplantae > Streptophyta > Magnoliopsida > Solanales > Solanaceae > Nicotiana > Nicotiana glauca. The sequence goes on from MU753996.1 coordinate 20,651, forward strand.
AGCACCACTGGACATACATCCCGCAAGATAAAAATCAAGAAACACATAACGAAAATGACTGAATATTTAAAGAGAAACACATAAGAGAACTATCAAACAAGCCCGAAAGGCAAAACTCTCTAACAGTACTATTCTACGAATCAATACAAGGAAAAACCAAAGTATATGAATAAATCACAAGGATCTCATCCTGATATAACTTCCACCGCAGTACACAACCCGGTTCTAGCATATCAAAATCATACGAAAGGGCGAGGGTCCCACCTCAACTCTAAATCACAAGTAGAATATACATGAAACCGACACCTTCCACTAGATCAATTAACAAATTACAACAAGTAGTGGCTCCCACACCGGTGGAACATCTAAATCATAGCTCGTAACCAAAGTACTCAGGAATCATATGAAACCTACCGTAATGGACAACATGAATTCACTACTAGTCTCGTAACTCTCAATAACGAATAGAAACAACGATAGACACGGTCTACCACTCAGTGAATCTCTCAATAGGGGACAACACATAAACAGAATACTAAGCTATGAACTCACCCATAGGTGGAGCAAAAATAGGAGAACTCACCCCGCTAAGCATAACTGTAAGAAAATATTAATGGTGCTGCTGTAGAACAAACCAAAAACATACATGTATGACATCATCTGGCACAACGGCCTCAAGCCTACTATATGAAACACATCAATGGATCGGGCCTCCCCCTCTTGGGCACCCCTTACTCACCTTAATACCCCGCTGTGACACATATGTCCGGAGTCTTGGACAATCTCTCACCATATGGCTGGTATCTCCATACTCAAAGCAACCTATGTGCTGATGTGGCTGTGGGAACTATGCAGTATGGGTACTCTGAGACCCATGAGCACCTGAAACATCGTGCGAGATCTGAAGTACAAAATTGAACTGGCTGACCCATAAAACCTCTACCATGTCGCATCCTGCCTCCAAAATAAGGACCAGCAGATCTCTTCGATCTACGAGGCCTCCAAGCCTCCCTGTCATCTCTCTCCTAACTTCGCCTGCCCTCTCTCTCCTGGACCTGCTTGTCCTCTCTCTCCTGGTCCCGCATGCCCTCTAACCGGTGAGCGATCCCTACTACCTGCTGAAATGAAACATCTTACTCCAACTCCCGAGCCATGCTGAATCGAATATCATGCCTGAGCCCCTTAATGAATGTATGAACTCTCTCTAACTCTGGCGACCAAAACAAGTGCATGTCTAGCCCAATCACTAAATCTAACGGCATACTCTGATACTAACATAGGGCCATAGCGCAACTGCTCAAACTCTATGCGCCATTTCGAAAGGACTGAGGTACAAACTCTCTCAGGAACATCTCCGAAAACTGAACCCATGTAAGTGAAGCTGCATCGGTCGGTCTACCCAACTCATACGCTCGGAACTACTAATAAGCCGCTCCCTTACGCTGGAATATGGTAAAAGCAATCCCACCCATCTCCACAATACCCACAGTGCGGAGAATGCGATGGCACTCCTCTAGAAAACCTTGTGCACTCTCTAAAGCTAAAACTACTGAATGTAGGAGGGTATATTTCTTGAACCTTGCAAGTCTAAGTTGCTCTTTCACAGATGTTGCTACCATGACCACGGGTTGAACTAGAACCGCAGGCTGCATCGCCATGACACCTGGAACCTGACCAACATGAACTCGTTATTTCGGAGTGTGGGCGGCGGGAGTCTGAGTCCCTCCCCGGTATGTGAAGTAGTTGGTGCAACCAGAATTAACCCCGCCTAAGCCAATGTAACAAACATGCTCAGGAACTGTGCTAAAGTCTCCAGAAGTCCGGGGGTAACAGCAGGCACCTTCGGTACCTATCCCCCAACTAGAGTTACTGGCGGCTGTGAGCACGTGATTTTTGCCTCACATGAATTACTCCTACAAAATCAAAATAAAAATTGTTTGTTTTATTGTGTTCCATTTTGTGAATTTTCGTGGAATTTTCTATCATTATTTGCATTTGTCCTTGTATGTTTATTTGTTTAAAAAATGAAAAAATAAAAAAATATATATATATGTTGCATTTGCATTTAGGTTGTAATTAGACGTTGTGAAGTTAATCAATATAATTGTTTTACAAAAAATGAAAATCATAAAAATAATGTATTTGGCATTTGTAGTGTTTAGTGTTAAATTTTGTGATTTTCTTCTAATTTGGTATATAATTATGTGTGCTAATTATTATTAAGAGCTAATTTGAGTTTTATAATTAGGATTATTAGAAAGAAAATTGGAAAAATATATAAAATAGTTTGGGAATAAAGGAAGAAAAGAGAAATCAAAATTGGGCCAATTCTTGAATTAATCCACCCCTTAATCCAGCCCAAATCACCCCCGCCCGGTCCAAATTAGTTAAGCTTCTCCAACCATCCAAACGACGCCTTTGTGGGCACATTCAATCTGGGCCGTCGATCTCATTAGATTGAACGGTTCAGTCTGTCTCTAGCATCGATGAAACGACCGTTTCAGGCTTGTTGATCTGAACTGTTTGTTTCATTTGATCGGACGGTCCAGTACCATCCTCTACGTCCCGACTCGTTCACATCCAAAGACCGATCCGGTCTCGAAGGAGTTAGAACGATACCGTTTTGATAAGTCAATTAATCCAAGCCGTTGATATTAATTTATCAAACGACCTGGATTCATTCCACCCCCCGTATAAAAGTTTCTAAACCAATCCCGCCCCCCTCAGAAGCCCCACCCCCATCTCGTCTCTCTTAGGCTTAGATACGGACCTGAACTCACCGCCTAATACCACCGCCAACCGCCGCCGGAAATCACCTCACGGTGGCGGACAACTTCCAATCCCTCCCAAAATTACACCCCCGACCCACGTCAACCTCCTCTTCCCAAATCCAAATCCCACTTCCCTCGAATATCAATGGAACTCTTTGAATCTTGATTCGAAGAGACGAACCCTAGCGCCGCCTTGATATTCTCCGGTAGCGGCGCCACCTCTCCTCAACCCTAAAATCACGCCCCTGAACCTCCTTGACCCCTTCACCCCTAATCCACCATTATTTACCCTCGAATCACTCTGAAACCCGTCGAATATTGAATCAAAGACATGACCCAAAACTATCAAAATTCCAGAATCGACGGGATTATTGGCGATTGAGACCACAATGGGTCTTGACTATGTGTTTTCATTTGAAAACACATGGTTAAGACCTCGTGTGGTCAAAATAAAGAGTTTGAAGGAAATTTCAAAGCTTGTCCAGTGTTTAGGTATTTCCGTTTCATTGCTTTCATTTCTTTTTTTTTAATTCTTGATCAGTGTTCATCTCCTACTCCTTTATGTTTCATTTCATTTTTTTTAACGTTTTGTTCTATGATTTTTTTTGTTGTTGTGTCATTGCCTTAGTCTGTATAACTAGGTCGCCTGTTTTTAACCCCATGTTTGTTTGTTAATTATTAATCAATTGTATAATAGTTGTTTAATTCCGAAATCATTCAAATATTTGGTTTTTCTTTTTTTTGCCTACCATGTTGATTGCAGATTTTTGTTGATTAGCTGTTAATGGAGCTTATCTCTAGGATATGTAGTAGGTTGAATCTTAGATCGGTTTGACCCATTCGATTTCAGAACCTTAGATAATTAACAGGGGTACAGAGGGTAATGTGGGATTTGTTTAAAAAGGATAATGTTTGTACCTAATTAAGAAGGTTCTGTAATAGTAGGGATAAAATTACACTAGCTAGATCAAGTGGACAATTTAAAAATTGAAAAGATCAATTGGTAATGGGGGATGCACTAATTGAATGCCACTGAAGAGGGTTGAAAACCAGAATAAAAAGAGAACACACTGAATTAAAAGAGACCGAAAAAAATACTCTGAAAATTGAGAGATTGGAGAGAGAATACATTGAGTGAACACTGATAGAGAGATAGAATTCATTAGGAAAAGAACATAGAGAGTCTGAGATATAGAAGAAGAACAGAGAAGTTTAGACAGAAAAATATACAAGAAACTCTGAAAATAACGTTGAACTCTTGGCATTGTCTTTTTTTTTAAAATTACCAATAATTCTGCTTGGAGTTTGGTTCTCTTGGTCCCAGTTGTCTAGTTTAGATTACTAAGATTCACAATTTTTCCTTTTGCATTCTGGTCCAAAAATGGATTAAATTTCGAGTGGTTAAAGTCTGGTTTGGATTCTGCTGTGATTTATACTGTTCCATTGCTGGGTTAGAGTTGGTTGCTGCTGTTTTTCCTTCTGCTAAACCTCACATCTTTGTTTCCTATATTCCCAGGTATTGTTAATCTCCTTGGTGTGTGGATTGGAAAAGCAATTTTATTTTTATTTGAAGTTGGAAATACAAAGAACTTTAGTTGGTTTAGATTATGTTGTTTTATCTCTGAAAATTCTCAAATTTCACAATTAGTATTATTTCCTCTTATAGTCAATTCATCCTTGTTTAAGTTTAAGTTCATTGGCATATAAACCCGTCATGTACCTTGAATTGTTAGGGGTTTGGCATGGATTTGAGTTCAGATATTTGTATTAAAGATCCATTATAGTGGAAATTGATTTAATACTCGAAGCTTTAGATGTTTGGTCTATTATTTGTTGGGGTCAGTATTGTCATGTTTAATCACATAAGAGAAAACAAGAGAAGGTCTGATGATTGTCTCATTTGGGAAATATTAGTTTAAATTTGAAGTATGATGTTGTTTCTATTTAATTAGCATGTTATTCAAATGTTGGTATGAAGTCAGTAATAGTCCATGTTGAGTCACAAATTTAAATGAAACAAAATGGGGTTATAGACAATATACATTCATTCAGGGGCTTTATTCTTTTGGCTTTTAGATTTGGGCTCATTCAGGCCCAAGCCTGAAGGCTTGATAGTAATTTATCTTATTGGTAGTTGGTTGGACCTGATCTTAAGTTTCATATTTGACAAATGCAACCCGTTTTCAAATTGGGACTTCTATTGAGGTTTGGATTAAATCGTTTATTAAAATCAATGATTCATTAGCAAACGAAGTTACAGTATGTTATTGGGCTCACGTTTTTTAAAAGGGAAATGGATAGTTGTTTATTTATTCAGTTTTTTTTAGTTTGAACGTTAACATAAAATGCCTTTTCAATTCTTTTAGGCTTTTTCTTTAATTAAGCTTGATTTTCTACAAATAGATTAACCGAAGTGAGCCATAATTAGATAACTCATCGTGTATGACCCTCACAAATTAGTTTAGAAACCTTTAAGCTAAAATAAATTGAGGTGCGCCGCGCCAAATAAAATCATAAATGCAGTGGCCCTCATTTAATTATTTCTTTTAAAATACTTAAAATTCGCAGCGTGCCATTTAGCTAATTTCCATGGCCCTCGCAAAGTTAACAACGCATAGTTGCTTTAGGCGCGATATCTTAATAACATTACCTTTCTAAACTCGGGTGTGCATTTCATGTGACCCAAATTCAAATCCTTACAACGTTGAATAAAATGTGTTTCGGATTACGGGTGCATTTCATGTGACGTGATCTGAAGACATATTTTAGACGACGTTAAATCTTCTGTAAAAATAAATAAGAGTGGTTAAAAAGTTAAAATTGCACATAGGCTAAAACATGTTTAAAATAAGTAATTAAGCCGAATATAACAGTTGAGCGACCGTGCTAGAACCACGGAGCTTGGGAATGCGTAACACCTTCTCCCGGGTTAACAGAATTCCTTACCCGGATTTCTAGCTCGCAGACTGTTAAACAGAGTCAATATTTTCCTCGATTCGGAATTTTAAATCGGTGACTTGGGACACCATAAATTCCCAGGTGGCGACTCTGAATCTTTAAATAATAAATCCCGTTTTGGTTGTCCTTTAATTGGAAAAACTCCCTTTACTTTATACCCCTCTTCCGGGGGTGTAGTGAAAAAAGGAGTTGTGACGGCGGCTCCTCAACTATTGCTCTGGTAGGTGCTCTAGCTGCGGCACGTGCTTCTCGTCAGCTTCTACCTTCTCCCTTAGCAACATCTGATCTGGAAGCAGCATCTTCGATAACTACAGCTCGTGTCCTCACCATTTGTGAGAGAATGGAATGATAAAAATCAAATCCGAGATCAATAGGCTCACACGATATGAATGAAAGAAGTGATATTGTCCTGATAGTTCCATAGCCTCTCGAAAATAAATACATACGTCTCTATACCGATCCGCAAGGCTCTACTAAACTCGCCTATAACTCATAGCACCAATGAACCTAGAGTTCTGATACCAACTTGTCCTGAGCCAATTTTCCCTCCATTGGGTATCGTGATGCACCTAGTCTTAGAGACTAGGTAATCCTAACATTAAATGAAACAACAACATTATTTAAATAACATCCAACAAATTGAAATAGATATCTCTTTAAACTTTACAATCCCAAAATCGGTAGTACAAGTCATAAACTCTAAAGAGTTTGCTAGAAAACCTTTAAAAATACAACTGTCTCGAAATATGAGTGAACAGTGTACATACAAAACTAGAAGGTGACTCCGAAGCCTGTGAACACAGCAACAGGTTTACCTTGAGTCTGCACAGAAAAAATCCGCACATCTACCAATGATTAAATATCTGGATTTGCACAAAAAATTATGCAGAAGCGTACTATGAGTACACCATAATGGTACCCAGTAAGTATCAAGACTAACCTCGGTGGAGTAGTGATGAGGAACAGTCAAGATACCTACTAGACTAAATAACCTGAACAACTATAGGTGAAGAAACAACAGAGAATGATATCTAAATAAAAACTACGCATAATGATAAAATGATACGGAAATCTTAGTAAGAAAGGAAAATGACAACTAGCATCAGAACCCCATAATAATGACACATCAGAATGAACAGAGCACAGTTTAAGCTCGAAGATCACAAAATAAGGAAAAGACAATTAACAACTCAACCAAAAATGACTGATATCACACCAAGTGTTAGCAGATAAACTCCACTATGTACCAAACCTCAGAATATTTCCATGTCACGGGTCCCAATTCCTGAACCCTAACACTAGACATCTTATGCTCTCATTACAACTTAATACTCGACAATATCAAGAATCCTCTTAACTGATAAGAGTGCTTAACTACGTGTATGCTTGTGCATAGTTCATACCAGCTAATAAGTATAGAAAAGAAACGGACATCACGTAGAATATTTTTCCACAATTTCCACGAAATAGAACTCACACAGATAAGTGCACCACAACATAAATATCAACAACAAGAATGCCCCCAAGCCATCACAAGTCATCAAAAATTAATCCCTGACATAGCCCACCTTGTCTCGCCACATGTGAAACCCATATATATATATACACACAGCCTTGTCACGCCGCATGTTCAAATATCAACAGTAAAAATAGCACGGCAAAAACCTCGTGCAACCCAATAATGACAAACACACGGCAGAAACCTCGTACATCACAATAACAACCGCACGACAGAATCCTCGTGCATCATAATAACAACCGCACGACAGATACCTCGTGCCTCACAACAACAAGTACAACAACAACAATGACAATAAATATAAGAGTGCGACAAGTAAATCAACTCAAGAACTTTAAATCACAACGAAATAGTAGAACTAGTTCACAAAGAATAACCACAATAGAGAATGCTAGGTATAATAAGAACAACTCAACAAGGGAGAAATAACATGTAGCAATGATCCCCTAATATACATTTCAACAACAAGGAAACTAACACGAGTCAAATAATTCCAAATAAAGGCAAGTCAACTAAGATATAGAATATCTAAACTTCTTTTAAGGTTGGGCAATTACGAAGAAGATACAACCATTCAATTAGAGATAAGCAGCGGAAAGATAATCATAACCTCAATTAAAATTAAACAATTACAGGATAGATAATAATAATTTCAAATAAACACAAGCAGTTATGAAAATATAGCATGACAATAGAAGAGGTAAAATCTTCAGTTAAGTCAAATAAGAGTCAAATAGGCAATAAGAGTGAATTATAAAGCAATTAATTCCAATTAAAGCATGTAGAGGTGAAACTAATAGGAACTCAATCATCTCAAGAACAATTTCGTATTCAGCGAATATAATGATATAAGAACCCTAAAAGGTCAACTTTCCACAAATAAGTCCAAGCACGCACTCGTCACTTCGCGTATACGGACTACAATTAGTGTAGGAGACTCAAATCCTAAGGGGTAGTTCCCTCCCCACAATGTTAGGTAAAATACTTACCTCAAAAAGACAGACCGATACTCTAAATCTAGGGTGCAGTGACCTCCGGACGACTCAAATCTAACCAAAATAACTTCAAAGCAAAAATAAAACTCATAAGAAACTATTCGGCATCATAACTCTATCAAAATCTAAAGATCAACCCAAAAGTTGACCCCCGGCCCGTACCTCGGAACCCAAAAATTTTCACAAAACCCGAACACCCATTTCAACACGAGCTCGACCATACAAAAATTATCAAATTCAGATACCATTTGGTCCCTCAAATTATCATTTTTCAGTTTTGAGAGTTTCTACTATTTTCCCCAAAATTTTCACTTTGATTCTCACCATTTTGATGTTAAATTATCATGAAGAATACTTACAAGTTTATCAAAGGCACGTATCCAACGCTTGTAGATGAAATTTCTCTCTCAAAATCGCCCGCTCTCAGATCTAGGGTTCAAAAATATCACGAAATGAAGCAGAAAACCCAAATTACACAACTAAAAACAAGCTGCAAATGTCACATTTGTGATCGAGGGTTCACAATTACGACCCGTCGCAAAAGAGAAGAAGTCTTGGCAATTGCGAACAAGAATAGGGCTGGAAAAGGTCGCATTTGCAATAAAAAATTCGCAGTTGTGAACTGTACATCGCAATTGTGATAGAAATGTTTGCAATTGCGAGCACACCAAAAACCAACAGCAACCCCAACACGGAAATGAGCATAACTCTCTCATACGATGTCTAAATTCGACGATTCTTTTTGCTATGGCTCCGTAATTATGATACAGATCTAATGGTTGTATAAAAAAACTAAATTTAGAGCTTATTTTCTTAATGTGGTGCCATTTATTCTTGAAGAAACGACGATAAAGCATAAAAAACAAGCGCAACACAACCTAAACATATCAGAAACTCACCCAAGCCACTTGAGACCTCGTCCGAACATACCAACAAGTACCGTAACACAACACGAACCTACTCGAGGCCTCAAATTATATCAAAAAATGTCGAAATTATGAATCGCACCAAGAATCGGACTTATGAACTTTCAAATCTTCCAACTTTTATAACTCGGGCCGAAACCTATTAAATCAACCCGGAATGACGTCAAATTTTGCAAACAAGTCCCAAATGACATAAAGGAGCTGTTCTAACTCTTAGAATAGTATTCTGACCCCGATATTACAAAATTCAACTATTAATCAAACTTCTCCATCTTCCAAACTTCAACTTTTCCAACTTGCACCGAATTGCTTCAATTTAACCTACGGACGTCCAAATCCAAATATGGTCGCACGCCTAAGTCTTAAATAACCATAAGAAGCTATTGAAATCATCCAAAACTCATTCTAGTCCATTTTTGCAAAAGTCAAATTCCGGTCAACTCTTACCGTTTTAGCTTCCAAATCTAGAATCATTTTTCATAATTGACTCTGAGTCATCCAGTAACTGAATTTGACCACTCAAGCAAGTCAATACACATAATACGAAGCTTCTCAAGACCTTAAGCCACTGATAGAAACTTAAATTCTCAAAACGACCGGCCGGATCGTTACAACAGGGTAATGAAGGATCCACAAAGGATGATACATAAATAACTATAGGGGATAGAGAACCAGAGACAGGTCATATTAGACAAGTACAAAATCATGTTCAAATGACACCAACTTAGAAGAATGAAGGATGGCAGGCAGTTAGAGGAAAGTTTGCTACTAAGAATACCCAAGCAACTACAGAAAGAGTAGTAGCAGTGGTTAATGGCTTTACTGTACTCAATGGGATATATCCTAACCAGATAAATAGTGTGAGCACGTGATTTTTGCCTTACATGAATTACTCTCACAAAATCAAAACAAAAATATTTGTTTTATTGTGTGCAATTTTATGAATCCTTCGTGGTATTTTTAGTAATTACTTGCATTTGTGTGTGCATGTTTTGTTGGTTAAATTAATAAAAACACAAAAAATAGGTGGCAATTGTATTTACAATTTAAATCGATATTTTGGAATTAATCAATAATTATATTGTTTTACAAAAGAATAAAAATCATAAAAAAATATATATGTATTTTGCATTTTTTGAGTGTTTAATGTCAAATCGTGTGATTATTTTTATTTTTAGTATTTAATTACTCGTGATAAATATTATTTAAAGTGGATTAGTCAATTTTGTTTTTATAATTTGAGTTACAATTTTTGGTTTAAATGTTAAAATTAATTTAGGAAGAAAATAAAAGAAAATTAATAAAAAAAAGAGAAAAGAAATCGGAATTGGACCAATTTGAAATAAAATCCCAAGCCCAAACGTTCAACACCCCAGTCCAGGCCCAAAATAACCCCCTACCCGGTCCAAATCTTCAAGTCTCAGAGACATGCGAAATGACGTGGTATGGTGATGGAACTACGTCGTTTCGACGTCAATAGATCTCCACCGTTCATCCATCCTCCATCCAACGGTCCAGAACGCACCCCGTAAATCGACCCGTAATCCGATCTGTCTGCATCAGAGACCAACCCGGTCTCAAATACGTCTAAACGACGTCGTCTCGTTTAATCAGATGATCCAGGCCGTTGATATTAATTGATCTAACGGCCTAGATTCGTTCATATATCCCGTATATATACCTCCAAATAGACCCCCCCTAGAACCCCCCCCCCTCCCCGCGTCTCCTTCATCTCCAACATCAGAGACCAGACCTCCCCAAACCCTAGCCAGCTGTCACCCCTCTCCACCGCCCTGAACCCGACGGCCCCTTCTCCGTTCACCACCAAATTAATACCCTAGATTCGCCTCAACCTCCCCATTCAAATATCCAAACTGTTTCCCTCGAATCTTGGCCAGGCTTCTCGAATCTTAAATCGAAGAAGTTCGATCGAACCTTAGTTTACCCCATTGACCCCAAATTGACACCATATAACCACCGGACCACCCTCACACCAAATCCCTTACCATCTTCCCCAGAATCCCCCTCAAAATGCTAAAATCTCGAATCTGAACCCTAAGTTCATAAACACAAAGAGGTATGTAAGGGATTCTTCGTCTGGATTGGACCTTAGCTTTGGGTATTCACATGAAAACCCAAGTTTAAGGTCTAGTTCGATCGAAAAATTAAAAGACCTGTCAATAATTGATTTGAGTCTGGTCTGAGCTCTGAGGTATTTCTTTTTCTTTTCTTTTTGTTGTTGTTGTTGTTGTTGTTGTTTTTTTGTTAATTTTCTTTATGTTTTGTCATTTACTTCTTCCCTCTCTTTTGAACTTTTTATTTGGTCCAGTTTTCTCGTTAGTTTTTCCCTAAACGCATGCTAGAAAACCTTAAATTGATAAATAGGTTGTTCATTACATTAGTCTGAATTGCAAAGTCAGCTAGATTTTTTGTTACTCAAAATTGTTGTTATCCCTAGCTTGTCATTTGAACTGTCTGATTTGGTTTCGAATGTGTTTTGCTGGTTTAAATGGGTCAATTAGTCAGGTCCTTAACCCATAACCCATCTGAGGGTCAGACTAGTTTGTTGCAATTGGCTGGAAGTCGGAGTTCGATTGGCCTTGGGTCAAATTTGAACCAAGCTGTTCTGGCAGATTAATAGCAGGGGGTTTTAGTTGATTAATGAACAAGGGACAGGGGAATTAATTTAAAACAGGGGTGTGCCCATACCATTAATTTAAAATACAGGCTGCCCATACCAGTCGAATTTAATAAGGGGAAAAGGGGTTAATAGTGGAACTGACATTTGAGTAGTGGGAAAGCCAGAGAATAACATGGGAGTTAAACAGTTTCTTAATAGAAAAATGCTCTTAAGAGTTGGAAAGGGGTTAAAGTTTGGATATAAATAATAAATCCCGCTTCGATTATCACTTCAAGTTGGAAATAACTCCCTTTATTATAACCTCTCCCGGGGTGTAGTAGTGAAAAAAGTGGCATGACAGCTCTGGCGACTCTGCTGGGATGTAACCCAGAACCACTAGTTCAGGGTTAGAAATTCGAGCTTGGAATAATTGTTGTATTTAGCTTATTTACTATCTGATTTTTATTTGATGTCTTGGATTAAATGTGCTAAATGTTACTTTTTACCGCTTTGATAATTTTTGAACTGTGTATATAAATTGTCTTCTCACGCACTCCCTCCGAGTCTTCTTGAAATTAAAATTGGGCATTTGCTTGACATAGCCCGCTTTCTTTGAGATAGCCGAGGTGCTTGGCACCCGGTGAAGGATTTTAGTCACACATGTTTTAGGCGGGGAGCACCACCAGTTAAGCCGGAAAGTAATGCTACCGGTACACTGACCCTTCTCTGCTCGAGTTGTCCGCTCGGATAAGCCAGTCTAGATACTTTCTCCAATAAGATTTGAACCTAGAAGAACAAACCTCATACTGGATATCCCTGGTAGGAATATTTTGTTTGCATCACTTGCATTTGACCTTGGAGATTCAACACAGGGGTTGGATTTGTCTAGGACAGATGTACCTGAAATGAAAAAGACCATCCTGATGCATCTTACTTGCAATTTGTGCATTTATTCGCTTTGGACTTGTATGTTGACCGACTTTTGAATATTGGGAAAATTTGAAAAAAAAAAAATTAATAATAATAATAATAATAATAATAGTAATAATAATAATAATAATAATATATAGCAGTGTAGAGGGTTAAGAGAGTTAATCACCTATTTTGAAAAAAAAAAAAAGAAAAAAACCAATGTTCAAAAAGTACCGAAACTCTGCCGAATTTTTGAGAAAAATGGAAAATGAAAAAAAAGGGTTTTATTTTCAAAAAGTTTATTTGGAAGAACTACATAAGTTTGATTCTCACCGGATGTGGGATACGTAAGCAACCCCCATCGGGCTCAACTATTCTGGAAAAAAATTAACCAAAAGAAAAAAAAAGGAAAAATAAAAATTTTATAAGATAAATAAATGTCGTTGTTTTGCCATAAGTAAAGGTAATGTCATTCTTGTCCAAAAAAGCCAAATGTCCCCAAAAGGACACCGGAAGGCCGTTTTTTCGAGAATAGCTGCCTTTGGTCATTTTTCAAAATTTTTGTCCGGTTAGCAAACACATCCTTTAAATCTTTTTCGAAGTGCTGAAAGGCCGTATTGACAAGACCGTATATATATATATATATATATATATATATATATATATATATATATATATTTTTGTCAGTCAAAGTCTGTTAATTTCTTCTAAGTCTATCAAGTGTTGTGATCAAAGCATTTGTTTTTCATGAAAATAAAATAAAATAAAATAAAAAATCCCAAAATATCTTGCTACTTATGTTTACAGCGGGCCAGAACTACACACGGTCTGTTCATGCGGGGACATGATACGTAGGCAATCCATATAAGATTCAACCACCACTAAAAAGGAAGAAAAAGAAAAAGGGGAAAATGAAAATAACTAAGGGAAAGTTTGAGAGATGTTAAAAAGGGAGCACAATTTTGAAAAGACGGAATGATGCACGCAACTGAAGCAAATGCATGATAGAAATGGTTAACTGCCTAGGTGCATGGCATGTCAACGTGCGATTGCATATATGTCAAACTCTAAAAACTAACAAGTTTGTTGCTTGTTCAGAAAATCCAAGCAGTTAGTTTACCTAGAGCGTACTGGCACATTACCATTATCAAACTAGATTAAAGGGACCAATACCAGTGATCATGTCTAGCCCCGATAGAGAAGGAAGCGTTGAGGTAGAAGAGGTAGACGTGCAAGCAATAAAAGATGAGATGTACAAGTTGAAACAGCAAATGGCTGAGATGTACCAGGCCTGGATGAAGGGTCAGCCACCACCAGCCTATCCTGCTAACCCTAATTTCCTCCCAATACACACCCAGTCTCCGGAGCAGCTTGTTTCGTACTTATCCCTAAATTTTTAACACCATCATGGAACCACCTCCCAAACACCACAAATCCCAAAAACAGTTCCATACCCTCTACCAATTACCCCTGTCTTTGTGGCACCTGCACCAGCCTCACTCCACAGGTCTTCCAGTAAGCCTGTGTTCCGAACGCAGGATAATCAATATTACCCTCCCGAACCCACCTTCAAAGCACCTAAACCGTACCTTTACCATCCTCAATTTGGTATCTCTGCAGAACCTGAAAAGCAACCCAAGAACCCGGAGCAGGAAGAAATGTTTCGAAAGGTAAAAAACCTGGAGCAATCTTTCAGGAATATGCAAGGTTTGGGCAGCCAAGTCAGTGTGGCGTATAAGGATTTATGTTTGTTCCCAGATGTTCAGCTACCAGCAGGATTCAAGATGCCTAAGTTCGATCTGTATGACGGGCATGGTGATCCGGTGTTACATTTGCGAGGATTTTGCAGCAAAATGAGAGGGGCGGGTGGAAAGGATGAGTTACTGATGGTATACTTCAGCCAGAGTTTGAGCGGGTCGGCATTAGAATGGTATACGCAACAGGACCATGGTAGGTGGTACACCAGGGATAACTTGGCACAAGCATTCGCCGGCCACTTCCAGTACAATCTACAAATTATTCCAGATCATCTGTCATTCATAAAACTGGAGAAAAAACCCGGAGAGGGTTTCAGGGAATACGGTTTTCGTTGGAGGGAACAAGCTGCAAGGTTCGACCCTCCAATGAAAGAAGGAGAGATGGTTGATTACTTTTTGCAAGCATTGGAGCCGACTTATTTTGGTCACTTGGTAACGGCAATTGGCAAGTCTTTCAATGAGGTTGTGAAAATGGGCGGCATGATCGAGGAAGGACTTAAGTCCAACAAGATCATGAGTTACTCGGCAATCAAAGCAACCACTCAAGCTATCCAGAGCGGCACCGGGGGTGTGCTTGGGAGGAAGAAGAAAGAAGACGTTACAATGATCGAGCCGAGAGCTTGGCTTCGAAACCCGTCACCTTATTATAACCATCATCCACCCCACCCTCAAACTTACCCCCACACTCCATATAGCCTACCCCAACACTACTACCCATATCCCGAAGCTCCTTTTTCTGTTCACCACGCCCAAGCATACAGCCAACCTTCGGCTCATAACTAATGGCATGCTCCCGCTCCACAGAATAGACCCTCTCGGTCAAAATTTCCGACCTAATCCGGCATACAGGGGTGACAGGGCACAAAAGAAGAAAACAGTCACTCCATTGGGGGAATCATATGCCAGTCTGTTCCACAGGCTCAGACAACTGAATATGCTAAGGCCAATACCATCTAAACTGCCAAATCCACCTCCAAAAAACCTTGATTACTCGGTCAGTTGCGAGTATTGTTCAGGTACCCCGGGGCATGATACCGAGAAGTGTTGGCACTTGAAGATTGTGCAATACAAGAGCTCATTAACACTAACATAATTGAAGTGCAAGCTCCTGAGGTACCTAACATCAACAGGAATCCAATATCAGACCATCCAGAGGCTAATATGATTGAAATTGTGCATAAAGGGGGAGAGCCGAAGAAGCCATCACATACCGTAATGACAATTCGGTCTAGTGAGACAAAGACAATTGAGCAACCAACAGGGGAAAGGTCAGCTCTTGAGTTGATTGAAAAGAGTGTTGGGCCATCTGCAGTAGTGAACAAGGGGCCTCCAAGCCATATCACAATGAGACACGAGAGAGTAAAGGTGATTGCGCCGGGAGCGGTTAGCAAACCCATCATAACTGTGGAAGGGGCCCGTGTCGATCAAGTTATCATCAAGCCGGTAACCCAATTACTGATAATCAGCAGCAAGGCTATTCCGTGGAACTACAAACGGGTGGCAGTGATGTATAAAGGAAAGGAGGTTAAGGAAGAGGCCTGCGAGGCCCAAGGGTTAACTCGGTCGGGAAGATGTTTTTCTCCCGCCGATTTGAGGAAAGCCAAGGATAATTCAGCCTCAGCAAAGAAACTCGTGACCGAAGAGGAAGCGGAAGAGTTTCTAAAAAGATGAAGATGCAGGACTATTCCATTGTAGAACAGTTAAAGAAGACACCGATGCAGATTTCCTTACTTTCATAATTGATCCACTTGGACGAACATTGCTGAGCATTAATGAAAATCTTGAACGAGGCACATGTACCTGACAAAATCACTGTGAATCACTTGGAGAAAATAGCCAACAACATCTTCGAAGTGAACAGGGTCACTTTCTCTGATGATGAATTGCCCGTAGAGGGCACGGAACATAACATGGCCCTTTATCTAGCAGTAAAGTGTGATAGCTTTATGGTCACACAGGTATTGGTTGATAACGCTTCAAGTGCGAGCATCTGTCCTCTCTCCACTCTAACCAAACTAAAAGTAGAGAATTCAATGGTGGGGGCAAAGACTCAGTCGGGGACGTAGTGTTGGAATTGACGATAGGACCAGTGGAGTTCACAATGGAATTTATAGTACTAGATATAGCTGTCTCATACAATCTGCTATTGGGTCGACCATGGATCCACACCGCTAAAGCACTACCATCAACTCTTCACCAGATGATCAAGTTCGAATGGGACAGGCAGGAGATAGTGGTGCACGGGGAAGACAATTTGTGCGCACACAACGACACCATTGTGCCATTTATAGAAATGGAAGATGACAAGGGGCCATAGGTCTATCAAGTTTCAGACACAATGACAGTCGAGAAAGTGCAAGAGGGGAAGTGTATCCCTAACCCGAAGATAACAGCTGCATCGGTCATGGTAGCATACGAAATGCTGAAGAATGGGTTCGTACCAGGGAAGGGTCTAGGATCTGCTTTGCGAGGTATCATACAACCAGTATCCCTTCCTGAAAATGCGGGAACTTTTGGTCTGGGATTCCAAACCACAGCCGCAGATATAAGAAGATCCAAGAAGCTAAAACAGAGAGCATGGGTCCTTCCAAAGCCAGTCCTACGTCTCTCCAGGTCATTTGTTAAGGCGGGTACGAGAAAACGACCAGCGACGACGATTTCCAATGATAAGGTTATCCCTGATAGGGAGTTGATTGAAAGGTTTGAGCATTTGTTTAGTGAGGTAAACATGTTAGAATTTGGCGAGGGTCCTAGCCACGCAGAAATACAGTTTGTTGGGCCAAAAGCGAAGATTAATAATCGGAAGGCTACTCCTCTCCCTACCAGGAGGGAGCCTTGTTCCTTTTACGCCGATTCTAATGATATGACGTGCATAAAGAATCTTCAACCCAGTCTAAGAAATCAATTTGAGATAATAGTTCAAGAGGTTGAGTGTGATTACTAGTCAGAATTTGACAAAGATGAGGCTCTTGAGGAGATTGGTAAAGAATTAAGTCATTTTGAGGAAAAACCTAAGCCTAACTTGAAAGATACCGAAGCCATCAATTTAGGGGACGCATGTAACATCAGAGAGACTAAAATAAGCATCCATCTCGAACCCAAAACTCGAGAAAAATTAGTCAAAAAGCTCATGGAATACAAAGATGTGTTTGCATGGTCGTATGACGACATGCCAGGTTTAAGCACTGATCTAGTGGTTCACAAATTGCCCACTGATCCTACATTCCCTCCTGTCAAGCAAAAATTGAGAAAATTCAAAACTGACATGAGTGTGAAGATTAAGGAGGAAATAACCAAGCAGTTAGATGCAAAGGTTATTCGAGTCACTCGATATCCTGAATGGTTGGCCAATTTAGTGCCAGTACCGAAGAAGAACAGCAAGATTAGAGTATGTGTTGATTACCGCAATCTGAACACAGCAAGCCCAAAGGATAACTTCCCATTACCCAATATCCACATACTGATCGATAATTGTGCGAGGCGTGAGATTGGATCTTTCGTGGATTGTTATGCTAGGTATCATCAGATTCTGATAGATGAAGAAGATGCAGAGAAGACGACATTCATCACGTCGTAGGGAACTTATTGCTACAAAGTAATGCCATTTGGTTTGAAGAACGCTGGGGCAATATACATTCGAGCAATTACCACCGTATTCCATGATATGATTCACAAAGAAATTGAGGTGTACGTGGATGATGTAATCATCAAGTCAAAGCAGCAGGCCGACCACGTCGAAGATTTGAGGAAGTTCTTTCAAAGGCTTTGCAGGTACGACATTAAACTTAACCCTCCCAAGTGTGCATTTGGTGTTTCGTCTGAAAAACTGTTGGGATTTATAGTCAGTCGGCGAGGCATTGAGTTGGATCCATCGAAGATCAAAGCCATCCAATAATTGCCGCCTCCGAAAAACAAGACCAAAGTGATGAGTCTATTGGGAAGGTTGAATTACATCAGCAGGTTTATCGCTCAGCTCACAGCAACTTATGAGCCTATTTTTTGATTGTTGAAAAGGGACGCTGCGGTCGAATGGACTGAGGAATGTTAGGAAGCGTTCAACAAGATAAAGGGGTATTTATCAAATCCACCTATGTTGGTTCCACCTAAACCAGGAAGGTCGTTGATTCTCTATTTAACGGTCTTGGAGAATTCATTTGGCTGTGCACTGGGGCAGTATGACGTCACCGACAGGAAGGAACAAGCCATCTACTATCTTAGCAAGAAGTTCACGGCTTATGAGGTTAAGTACACTCACTTTGAGAAGACATGTTGTGCCCTAACTTGGGTAGCTCAAAAAATGAAACATTATTTGTCATCTTACACTACTTACCTCATTTCCCGCTTGGATCCATTGAAGTATATCTTTCAAAAGCCTATGCCCACAGGGAGACTTGCAAAGTGGTAAATTTACTCACGGAGTTTGAGCTGCTGAAGACTTATTTTCCTGATGAAGAGACGATGCATATTGATGAGCTGGAACTAACTGAAAAACCATGTTGGAAACTGTACTTTGATGGGGCTGCAAACATGAAAGGAGTTGGAATAAGAGCTGTACTTATTTCTGAAACAGGGCACCATTATCCTGTTACGGCTCAACTTCGATTTTATTGTACCAACAATATGGCTAAATATGAGGCATGCATTTTGGGTTTACGGTTAGCTGCGGACATTGATATCCAGGACGTTTTGGTCTTGGGAGACTCAGACCTCCTGGTACATCAAATTTAAGGAGAATGGGAAACACGAGATTTGAAACTCATACTATATCGACAATGTTTGCATGATCTTTGTCAACGGTTTCGATTAGTGGAGTTTAGGCACATCCCGAGAGCCCATAATGAAGTTGCCGATGCTTTGGCTACCTTAGCATCAATGTTGCATCATCCAGACAAAGTTCATGTTGATCTGTTACATATTCAAGTCCGCGATCAGCATGCGTACTGTCATGTGATAGAGGAAGAAGTTAATGACGAACCATGGTTCCATGACATCAAGCAATACATCAGGATGGGGATATATCCGGTGCAGGCCGCGGGGGATCAGAAAAGAGCAATTCGGCAGTTGGCAAGTAGATTCTTTCTCAGTGGCAAGGTTTTATATAAAAGAACACCAGACCTTGGGTTGTTGAGATGTATAGATGCTAGAGAAGCCACAATTGTCATATCTGAAGTACATTCAGGAGTTTGCGGACCACATATGAGTGGATATGTTCTGGCGAAGAATATCCTTCGAGCAGGGTATTATTGGCTCACTATGGAGCGAGATTGTATCAACTATGTGCGTAAATGTCATCAATGCCAGATACACGGGGATTTGATTCACTCCCCGCCATCAGAATTGCATATAATGTTGGCACTGTGGCCCTTCGTTGCTTGGGGCATGGACGTCATTGGGCCCATTGATCCAGCAGCATCCAACGGGCACAGGTTCATTCTGGTGGCCATTGATTATTTCACCAAATGGGTTGAGGCTAGAACTTTCAAGTCTGTAACCAAGAAGGCAGTGGTTGATTTTGTACACTCCAATATCATTTGTCGATTTGGAATTCCAAAGGTAATCATCACAGATAATGGTGCTAATCTTAATAGCAATTTGATGAAAGAAGTATGTCAGCAGTTTAAGATTACACATCGCAATTCCACCCCATATCGTCCTAAGGCGAATGGAGCAGTTGAGGCAGCCAGCAAGAACATAAACAAAATACTGAGAAAAATGGTAGAAAGTTCCAGGCAATGGCATGAGAAGTTACCATTTGCATTATTGGGTTATCGCACTACTATTCGTACTTCAATAGGTGCAACTTCTTATCTGTTGGTATATGGCACTGAAGCAGTGATCCCTGCAGAAGTTGAAATCCCGTCTCTTCGGATTGTCGCCAAGGCTGAGATTGATGATGATGAGTGGGTCAAAACCCGTTTGGAGCAGTTGAGTTTAATTGATGAAAAAAGATTGGCAGCAGTATGCCATGACTAATTGTATCAAAAGAGGATGGCAAGAGCGTATAACAAGAAGGTGCGTCCCGGGAGGTTTGAAGTGGGACAGCAAGTGTTGAAACGGATCTTTCCACATCAGGCTGAAGCAAAGGGCAAGTTCACCTCGAACTTGCAAGGACCGTTCATTGTAACCAGAGTATTATCCCATGGCACTTTATGTTTAACATATATTGAAGGAAAATGCATAGATATGGCTATCAATTTTGATGCAGTCAAGAGATATTATGTATGATTACTTTAGTAAAATCACTGATTGTTTGTACTTGGCATTATCTCAAAGGTTGAAATGACGAAGGCAATTTGTTCTGCTATCTAAACATTTTACGCTTTGTTCACCCTTTTGAGTCTTATTTATTTTATTTTGTACCCCTCTTTTGGAATCAATAACCAAGAATAAAGGAAAAGAGAAGAAAGAAAAGAAAAAGGAAAAAATAAAAGGAAAACAAAGAGAAAAACTGTAACGACAAGGAATTTGGGTGAACTATGTTTGACCTGATTCCTCTTAAGGATACATAGGCAGCTTCACGGCTCGGTCATAGGGAAGTAAAACTCAAAAGGTCCCCAAGCAAGAAAATGGGGCAGAAGTTATGTTTGAAATGAGAAAGTTGGTTCAAAAAGTTGTAATTCTAACCCGTTGGATTTGGTTTGAACTTTTCGATACCCTTTTCTTTCAAAACTATCCAAGAACCCATATTAACATCCAAAGAAAGACCTCCCGATTAGTCTTCGAGGAGTGCCAAGTCAAGCAAGTATAGATAATGCATATCAGGGGCAATACTTTGGTTTTAAGCAAGAAGAATGAAAAATGAGGGAGTTTTATTTAGTGAAAACCCACAAGGGCACTGTAAGGCGATGTAAGATGAGAGAAGTCCAAAAATGCGAGAGTCTTATTGGTGAAAACCTTCACAGGCACCATAAGGCGACAAGAAACTGAGAAAGGAACGAACAAGTTAAGGTTGACGGCAGAAATCTGTCGAGGCATCAATCAAAACAAAGATAGAATTTAGTAGAGAATTGAATTGTGAGAATTTTGAGGCGGGAGCAAGACAACTGGAAATTGATTGAATTGAATAGATTGGGTTGATTAATCCGAAATGCACAACATGATCATTGGGATCGGTTATCCCATTCAGATAAGTCCTTTTTCTTTTCTCAAACGGTCTTCTAAAGGAAGATTTTCTCTTTTATTCTTATCTTTTGAAATCATCGCATTTATTTTCTTTTGGCTAAGGCTTTTACAATAATAAATAGATTATAACAAATAAGAAGGAATTTCAAAGCTTACTACCAGTTTCCAACATGGTGCAAAGCGAAGTGTGGCTAGGACGGGCCGACGATGATATGATGAGACGTGAAAGGCGTCATTGAAAATCCAAATGAAGAAATGGTCTAAGATTCCGTGAAAGGAATGGGATCAGATAAGAAAGACTAGAAGTGGAAAGCAACAATGGGGAAGTTTGTGGATAAGGGTTAGTCAGAGGGTCGAAAATTCTCGACCGAGTTCATGGCAGTCGGACAAAACCAATTATGGAAAGGAGAGAAGGGAAAAACCATCCCCAGCAGGAATATCACATCCAATCACCACACCTTAAACTGACCAATTTTTTCTTTGTGTTTGAAACCGGGACAGGAAATGTTGTTGATAGCGGAGAAAATTTTACGCTAAAAGAGAGCAAGTACCAAACAACCACCAAACTGGGGCAGAAAATTTTCTTTGTTTTGTTGAAGTTAGTTGAAGTTAGGAGCCTGCCTGGAGAACAGAGGCGTACCTTTTAAAGTTGTGAAGTCAGGAGCCCGCATGGAGAACAGAGGCGTAATTTTAAAATTGTGAATTCGGGAGCCCGCCTGGAGAACAGAGGTGTAATTTTAAAATTGTGAAGTCAGGAGTCGGCCTGGAGAACAGAGGTGTAATTTTTAAAGTTGTGAAGTCAGGAGCCCGCCTGGAGAACAGAGGTGTAGTTTTTAAAGTTGTGAAGTCAGGAGCC
>MU753996.1:72627-118625 GCA_026770625.1 Nicotiana glauca
ACACACACAAACAAAGGTGGATGCTATTGCATTTCTGAGATGCTAGAAGATAAAAAGCTGTGTTGATATTTCCAATCTCCTTTATCAACTAATACTCCACCTGATTCTCATTGACCTACTTTCTGCTTACGTCCATCCCCGAAGAATGGCCTCTCTGAATTCTACCATATGCTACTCGTGCATATGATTTGTTTAATTTGACATGCATTACGCATCTTGCAACAACTATTTAGCATATACTTACCAGATTAGAATGAATGACATTCAACCTGTCATCTTGGTCTCCTCGTGAAAGTCATCCAAGTGATATAATTTGGGATCGGAGGAATGTTTATCTTGTCAGGGTAATACAGTCAAATTGTCCAACTAGACTATTATTCACCTATTGACATAGTATTATTGTGGATCCTTCTTTGAATTAATAAAGAGCTGTTATCTGAATCATGCTCACACATTTTTCTTGGTAGAGAACCCTTGGTTTTATGGATTTTGGTTACTGATCAAACTCAGGTTGATTCTTCGAACTTTTCTGAAAAGGTGGAAATTGTACATGTTTGATGTCTGTAGACTGATACCACAAGTTAGCAGAGCTAAACAAATATGCCACTAAGAAAGAATAAAGGAATTTTACATATTAGAATAACACAAAACTCAAGTATTTAACATAACTTGAATTGTTGTTATCACCAACGATCATTCAAACCCCAGGACAATATCGGTAGAATTAAAAAATGAATGAAATAACAAATATAATTAGTCAAATTCCAAACAAATATGCAAGAACCTACTAATTAATAGCCCCAACAGGATTTGATTTAAAGGAAGACAGATATAATCAATCCAAAGAAAGAATGAAACAGGAGGAAGAAGGGATGAACTCGTACAAGAAATCTTACCCTAAAGATTCAAGTTGAAGTTAGGATACAATATGGCACAATTTTAGAAGTGTGTTTGAATCCTTATGCTGGCTTGAAATGATTTTAAAATAGAAAAATATGGTCAGTGAGTATTTGTATAGCCGACAGTAACTTGCTCGGGACTGAGGCATAGTTTATAATTGTAATTGTAAAAGTGGATTCGCTCACATCTTCTGATGCTGCATTCATTTGCATATTTTCATGTCGATGTGTACTACAACTGCTATTATGACTTTTGGCTGGTGCTGCCTGAGTATCCAAATTGACTTGTGCATTTTGTGGTAGTATTTCTATATAAGGAGACATGACTTAGCCCATTGAAACAAGTTTGTTCAACCTGAGAACTTTTATAAGCTTTGGGACTATTGGGAATGTAGTGTGCACTTGCTGCCTTAAATCATGCCAGATTCTTGTCGTTTGTTCCTGTTGAGGAATATCAATTTGCTAAATCTTTCATCTCCTTTTACTTTTCATTTGGATGTTGGGCTGGTAAAAGTTCTACTATGACTGAAATCATAATTTCCTGCCGACACTCCCTATATTATTTCAATGCAGGCTGTGGTATTTACTAACACCTGCTTAGAGGATGCACTGGAGTTCAGTGATTACTGCCACAATCATCAACCCCCTATAGCATTTATCAGAACTGAAGTGAGAGGTCTATTTGGTTATGTCTTCTGTGATTTTGGCCCTGAATTCACAGTTTTTGATGTAGATGGTGAAGAACCTCATACGGGCATCATTGCATCAATTAGTAATGATAACCCTGCCCTTGTTTCGTGTGTGGATGATGAAAGGCTTGAGTTTCAGGATGGGGACCTAGTTGTGTTTTCAGAAGTACGGGGCATGACAGAACTTAATGATGGCAAGCCAAGAAAAATTAGATGTGCAAGACCTTATTCCTTTACTCTCGACGAGGACACAACAAACTTCGGTCCCTATGAGAGAGGTGGTATTGTCACTCAGGTGAAGCAGCCCAAACATTTGAAGTTTAAGACATTGAGAGAGGCTATCAGGGATCCTGGTGATTTTCTTCTTAGTGATTTCTCGAAGTTTGAGCGACCGCCTCTGCTGCATTTGGCATTCCAAGCATTAGACAAGTTCAGATCTGAATTGGCAAGGTTTCCTCTTGCTGGTTCAGAAGATGATGCTCAGAGGCTGATATCTATTGCGAGCGATTTAAATGAAAGCACGGGAGAGGGGAAATTGGAAGATATAAACCCTAAACTTTTACAGCAATTTTGTTCTGGTGCAGGTGCTGAACTTAATCCCATGGCTGCAATGTTTGGGGGTATTGTTGGGCAGGAGGTTGTTAAGGCTTGCTCTGGGAAGTTTCATCCACTTTTTCAGGTTACAATTGCTGTTATTCTGTCCATTGCGTTGATATCTTAGTTCCTGGATTTTCTGGAAGTTCTTTTCAATCCTTCCCTTTTTCCCCTGCACCACTTTCACTAATTCTCTGTTTTTTTCTCTTTAATTTATTAACAGTTCTTCTACTTTGACTCCGTGGAATCTCTTCCAACTGAGCCACTAGATCCTAGTGATCTCAAGCCATTAAATACACGTTATGATGCCCAGATCTCAGTTTTTGGGCATAAATTCCAGAAGAAACTAGAAGATGCGAAGGTGTTCTTGGTGGGATCAGGTGCCCTGGGTTGTGAGTTCCTGAAGAACTTGGCTTTAATGGGAGTTTCATGGAACAAACAAGGGAAGCTGACAGTCACTGATGATGATGTGATTGAGAAGAGTAACCTTAGTAGACAATTTCTCTTCCGTGATTGGAACATTGGCCAGGCAAAATCCACTGTTGCTGCTACAGCTGCAGCATCTATAAATTCCCAGCTTCAAGTTGAAGCTTTGCAGAACCGTGTGGGTCCTGAAACTGAAAATGTGTTTGATGACACTTTCTGGGAGAATCTTAGTGTGGTTATTAATGCACTTGACAATATCAATGCAAGACTTTATGTCGATCAGAGATGCTTGTACTTTCAGAAGCCACTGCTTGAATCAGGAACCCTTGGTGCCAAATGTAACACTCAGATGGTGATTCCCCATCTGACTGAGAATTATGGTGCATCAAGAGATCCTCCAGAGAAACAAGCACCAATGTGCACTTTGCACTCCTTCCCACATAATATTGATCATTGTTTGACATGGGCACGGTCCGAATTTGAGGGTCTGCTTGAGAAAATACCAGCCGAAGTTAATGCTTATCTTTCTAATCCAAGTGAATATACATCTGCACAAACAAATGCCGGTGATGCTCAAGCCAGAGACAATTTGGAGCGTGTTCTGGAGTGCCTTGATCGAGAAAGCTGTGAAACTTTTGAAGATTGCATTGCATGGGCACGCCTCAAGTAACGCGCGATGCCATTTTTCTTTCATCCTTTTTTGTGTTTAACTATCATAATGGTGCCGTTATCTCTGCAGTTTCTGACCTTTGTTCTTTTTCCAGGTTTGAAGATTATTTTGCGAACCGAGTAAAACAACTGATTTTCACTTTCCCTGAGGATGCTATGACCAGTTCTGGAGCCCCCTTTTGGTCTGCCCCTAAGCGCTTCCCTCATCCCTTGCAATTCTCTTCTACCGACCCTAGTCATCTCCATTTTATCATGGCTGCATCCATTTTACGTGCTGAGACATTTGGTATACCTATTCCCGATTGGGCTAAGCACCCAAAGAAACTGAGTGAAGCAGTGGACAAGGTTATGGTCCCAGATTTTCAACCGAAAAAAGATGCCAAAATTGTGACTGATGAGAAGGAGACTAGTCTCTCTACAGCTTCTATAGATGATGCTGCTGTCATCGATGAACTTATATCAAAGCTGGAGCACTATAGGAAGAATCTAACACCAGGCTTCCGGATGAAACCTATTCAATTTGAGAAGGTCTCAATTTGTTATATTCCAACTTGAATATTGTGTATTCTTTTTGCATGAAATTCCTCCTAATAGTGTAGCCTATAAATTGCATGATTTTCAGATAGATTACTTCGGCTACTGATGTTTTTTGTTGATGTTGAGCAGGACGATGACACTAACTATCACATGGACCTTATAGCTGCACTTGCTAACATGAGAGCGAGAAACTACCGTATCCCTGAAGTTGACAAACTGAAAGCTAAGTTTATTGCGGGGAGGATCATTCCTGCAATCGCGACTACTACTGCAATGGCAACGGGTTTGGTTTGCCTTGAGCTGTACAAGGTTCTTGATGGGGGCCACAAACTGGAGGACTACCGGAACACGTTTGCAAATCTTGCTCTACCTCTCTTTTCCATGGCTGAGCCTGTGCCGCCCAAGGTTGTCAAACATCAAGATATGAGCTGGACTGTTTGGGATAGGTGGGTCATCAAGGACAATCCTACATTGAGAGAACTAATCCAATGGCTTGCAGACAAGGGACTGAATGCTTACAGCATTTCATGTGGAAGCTGCCTGCTGTTTAACAGCATGTTTCCCCGGCACAAGGAACGAATGGACAAGAAGGTAGTAGATTTGGCGAGGGACGTGGCCAAGGTGGAGCTACCACCATATCGCCGTCACTTGGATGTTGTTGTTGCGTGTGAAGATGATGAAGATAACGACGTTGATATTCCTCTGGTGTCCGTATATTTCCGTTAAATTTTCTTGGTTATCCATTGCACTATTTGTTCCAAGTTTAGGATCATACAACTTGTATGCGCTATCCTCCTGTCACGATGTTATAATAATGTAAGATACACGGGGATATTTCTTTTCATAGCAACTCTGATCCTCATATATTAATTGATGGTGCCCAGTATTTTGAACCTACTTTCCTGTTGCATATATGTAGTATGCGTTATGTTAGTTCAGTTATTGTGCTTTGACTCCGATTTATACAATTGATTGTTGAAGTACTACAACTTACATGATATTTTATACATGTGGCAGCTAGGATTAAGCATTTTTCGGTGTTTTTTTATTTTATATAATATATCAGCATAGTTTGACTTATTTTCGGTTAGAGAAATTAGTTCTCTGACTTTATGTGCTATAAATTAAAAGTTATTCTTCGAAAACCAGTGGTAATTCGGCTAGTTTGTGCACCTTTCGACTTTTTCACAAGGCAGCTGCTATATCTCGTTTTTTTTTTTTGGTACGAAAGATAAATATCAGTAATTAAACTGGTACAGAGACATTGGTGCCCAAGTTGCACCATATTAGTTCAACCAAGGTATTACTAGTAGTAGCGACATTATTTGTGGTATTCCTAATGGAACTATCATCACAACATAAGAATGTTGATAGTAGCTGATGTGCATCCGTGTTTCCATTTTGTGGTTCGTCGCTGCTCCTCTCCACCGCTATAGCATGGTGATCGTCTGAGTCACATGCTGTCGATGGTAATGAGTGCATAATTGTTAGTCCTCTTATCAGCTTCCAAAATAGGTGTGCCCGTTGAAGCTTAGGCAGATGGAAAAGAAACTAGCTACTCCATCTGTCCCAATTATTTTGGCACCATTTGATTAGGCATGAAGTTTAAGATAGAAATTTTTTTTTTTGAACTTTGATCTAAAATAACCATTTGATATTTCTGTAAACCATCTCATTAAGGGAGAGAAATTTAAGCGTTAATTTTTTTTTGTTGTAAAAATGAAAAGGTGACATTTCTTTTTGAATAGGCTAAAAAGGAAAGCTACATAAATTTGGACAGAGCAAGTGATATTTTTCTTTCTCCATTTCAATTGGTACCTTTATCTCCAACATTCACATCCTTTCATTTATAACTAAATCACACCCTTAGATTGATGTGAACTTAGCTGGTTATAGATGGGCATGATTTTCTTTTGGAGATGTGACAAAAAAACTCTTGCGTTTAAATTTTAGATCTCTTGTGTTTAATTTATTTTACGTGTAAAAATAAAAATCTCTTCAGAAATTTAACATAAAACTAAAAGGCCACAATACTAATTGATCCTTTTCATCATCGTTTTCTGGGAAATGCGCCAAACATTTTCCCTCTATCACGGTAGAATTGCAAACAATACTTTTGGTGAACTGAACTCATCTCATTTACTACTCTTCAATGTTCTTGGAAGAGACTTGAGGTGGTACTTTAGGCACTCCAGTCTTTTCCTTTTCTTATATTCGACAAACTATACTCACGAGTCTTAATCATCAGGATCTTTACATTTTCTTGATCTACTTTTGATTTTTAGCTTCAAAATTCCTTTTACTATCTCAATAGATGCTAAAAGATTCTATAATATGGTTTGCTAGGAATAACTATGCAAATGCATATGAGGGTCTATATAAACCGAGCAATTTGTCTGGCCTATCAGCTTTTATCAGCTCCTTCATCAAATTTGGCTGAGCTGATCACTCTGAACTCCAATTGCTTCTGATGCTTCGAACGTCTTCTCTCATCAAAATTCTCCCATCCTTCAAGCTGTGAGGTTTGGAAATTGTGAGAGGCAAACCGAAATAGGTCACAACATGATGTAGTAAAAAAATGAATACCCAGCGGAGAACATCCATGGTTATTTCAGTGCCGTGGAGATCCAGTATTGAGAGTTCCGTGCACAGTTTGAATATGCTGCTCGGGAGCGATTTGAGCCCGTTGTTTTTAAGATAAAGTGCCTGCACAATAACATGAACCACGCAAATAATTGGGGAGGAAGCATACTGTCAGGTAAAAGAGGCCATCACATGAAAGATGTTAGAGAAATTGTTAACAATTTGGAGAAACTTGTGCGCGACACGTCTTGCCAAAAAGACACGGTTCAAAACTCGGTGGATAATAAGTCTGTCTCTTTACCCTTCTCCACTTAAATAGACTTTTGTATGTGGAAGGGTTCAAACTTGTGACTTGCGCCTAACTCACACATCACATGTTGTGCTCTTAGTGAAGAAAACAATGTATTACTAATAAAAACAGCAGATCATGGCAGTAGATCACCCAGTTTGGTTTGAAATGCCATTGTTGAATCTTCTAGTATATACATGTCAATGCATGTCATGATCTATTTTAGATAGCTCCTCGTCTGTTACATTATTCACCGATACTGTGTGGTTACTCTATCAACCAGGCATTGAGCAGCACATCTAGTTAGTAGCTAAGTTGTCAGCAGTTAGCAAGTTATTTTCTAAACTGCACCAAAGTAACTATAAACTGAAGTGCTATATTCAAAACACACTTCAAAAGAAAATATTGCATAACAAGACAGAAAAATGCAAAAACAAATAGATGCAGACAGACCTTTAAGTCCTTTAGTTTGTCAATTGTTTCTGGCAACTCCACCAAAAGATTAGATGAAAAATCAACCTACACCATGATGAATCAGGTTATATGTACATAAGGTAACATCGTATAAACCATTAAATGCTGGATCTTGTTTAGCCGATATTTTGAATTTCATGATTCCAATTAATGCAAGAAAAGTAGACAAATGAGTAAAGGGAAAAAAACCCTTCTTTTTCTTTTACCTCAATCAGAGAAGCACAACCCCCTATACTTTCCGGAATAGAGTGTATCCTGCAATTGGAAGTTTAAGCTTACAAATCTTGCTAAGACAAATAAAAGATAACAAAAACAAAAACCGATTCTCTAAACATCCATGTCCACAGGAAAAGGTTAAGAAAAAAAGCTCAACACTAGAAATTATGATAAGTAACAACAACAAACCCAGTGTAACCCCATAAGTGGGTTCTGGGGAGGGTACTGTGTACGCAAACTTTATCCCTACCTTGTAATGACAGAGAGGCAGAAATTATGATAAGTAAGCTTGTGAAAAATCAAAATTTCAAGCACTTCATATACCTGTTGTTGTTAACTTTCAAAACCTCAAGGCCAGTCAACAGACCTATTTCAGATGGGAGACATGTTAACTTGTTATGTGCAACATAAAGCTGTCTCAAACTGGTCAAAGCCCCAAGCTCAGGAGGCAGTGTTGCAATGCTGCATAAATCACTCCAAAAAGAAAAGACTAGTTGACATATTGATACAAGAGTCCTTTAAACGGAAAATAACACACATGTCAAATGGTTGAGATTGGTAAACAGAGTACGCCGTATCTGAAAACAAAAATGTAACACGAAACAGCATCTGAATATCACTGACCAAACAAAATCAATACCATGACTTTTGTGTATCAACGATTGACAGCTTTATTCAGTTCTCATCCACGTTTGAGTCCAAGTCAATAAATAATGCAGTTTTATGATTATATTTTGCCTTGACACAATTCTGACAAAAAGCAGTATTTGGACTCATATCCATAGTCTAACTGCCTTCAGTTATCTGTGCAAACCTTCAAAATGTTTACCACTAAGAACATCTCTTCCATTCCAACACATCTGATCATGAACTGCTAGTAAGTAAAAGTGATGAATATTACACTTTAGAATGTATGTTTGATCAAGAACACAGCAGAATGTTTTTTCACTTTACCTAAGGGGATGTCTGATGACCAGATTCGGCACTTGAAACAAATTACTTAAGTCACAATTAAAAAGCTCCATAATTTTTTTTGAAAACAATTTATCATTGAAATAGAAAACAGCCAATCATTGCATGACATATGACACATTTCAAATAAACTTAGTATAAATAAATTAATATGTAAAAGCAAACCTACTTAAATATTTGACTGACCATGATCGTATACAATCTCGAGATATGTTTTTATAAGTTCTCCAAAAGTAACTTGCTATCAATAAATACTCATACAAATCCAAAGAAAACAAGTATATTCGACAGCAAAACGTGAACAAATTTTTCTTTTATAGTTTTGAACTACACATGGAAGGAAAATTTATACTTCTTTTAATAATGATCAAAGAGATTTTATAATTTTCTCCTTTTTCTCATCCCCCTTCTTTTATATGTTTTTAATTCAAGAGATTGACAAAGCAAACTATCACTACTTTTACAACAAGATGAAAGGTTTCACGTATCAAACAACGGACGGGCTAACATAAGTACATAATGCTGATAAGAGGGTTAGAGAAAGATGTAGTCAGTAAGTAGCCTCTTTATAATCAAATGAGAAGAGAATTGGAAGTCAGTAATGATTATATAGCAAGGATACTAAAAGTTAATAAAACAAAAAGCAGATGTAAAGTTATCTTTTATGTCGTCTCATCCAAAGGGGTAGCAGTTTTCATTGTTATTCATTCAATGGAGGGAATTTATGAGGAACAGGTGGGACTTACTTGTTTTGGTTCAAAGAAAGAACCATAAGACTTTTTAAAGAAGCTAGCCCTTCCCAGCTTAAGGAATTATCCATAATTAAATTTCCATTGAGGATCAATTTCTGGGAAGCAGAAAGAATACCAAAATAAATTTCTAGCACAAAGTAGTAAATTAATAGCAATTACAAAGAAATGTAAAGTAGGCAGCTCAGCATACCTGAAGAGAACTCAAGCTATTAATCCCGGCTGGAATATGTTGTATCAAGTTGTGGCTGAGATCAAGAACTCTTGCAGAAGGTCCGCAAGTCAACACTTCATCAGGCAGGGCCTATCAAGTTCCAGCGAGTAATGAGAATAATATCTTCAAGAAGAAAAAAAATAGTAAAAATAAAACAAAAAAAAGTCGGCTGGTAATGTAGTTAAAGGATATATGCAATGCTATTATAAAATTAAAGGAAAACAGATAAATTATCTTGGCCAAACAAAGAGAATCAAACCCAGTTCCACTACTTGGCTAAGAGAACATTTACCATTTGACAGTTGTTATATTCTCATTCTTGATAAAAAATATGTACACACATAAATGATATATAAATGGGATTTCATCTGAGCAGTGCGGGCCAAATATTCTCTCCGGTACTAATTCAACGTTTATTCATAAGTTTGAACCACCTGATTTTCCTCTTTTGGTTTTCTCTGGTTGGCTTGCATCTTTTTGGGATAAGAAATAAAATTATTGTCTTGCAACTGAGAAATATTGGGTGGTTATTTTGGTTTTGGGTTTTGCCACAAATAAGTTGAACAGATGAAAGAGTTAGACGTACCAACTGGAAAGAGAAAATTTTGGTTTCCAAATATTAGGAAAATTATGCTTTTAAGCCTCCAAGCTCCCAACAAATGAATTATATTCAATCCATCAATCAGCCAAAAAATTGTAATTGAGACAAAATACGCCATGCAGTCATTTTGCTTTATTCTAAACAACTGTATGAAATCTACATGACATATAACTCCGTCCGTTTGCACTTTTATTCATAGTGGAGGGAAGTAGAATTTTGGTTTTTGTTTCATAGAAGGTTAGACTGTAGTACTGGTGGAGTCATACCTAAGAGCTTTCTAAAGATACTAGGGATATCTATTCCAGTGATCAGTTTTGCATTACGATTACGAAAGAAAAGGGCATAGCCTGGCTATCTACCTAGTCAAGCCAGAAAAATATATTAGATATAATTTAGATGAAATGAATTGAAAGGAGAAAAGGGATAAAAATAGAGAAAATACTACTACTACTAATTTTAGGTTGACTCCAATATGTACGATTGAATCAAAGTGACATCTCGTTCAACCATTGTATCTATAGTCCCATCACAATAAAGATCGGTCATGGCAACAATAGGTTCAAAGTCATTGGACAAAGCAAAGCCAGTTACTTCTCATCTTACCTTCAGATTGAATTCTGATAATGCAATGACGCCAGTAGCCTTCCACCGTTCAGGTTGGCTCTTCAAAATGGGAACCTGAGGAACGTCTCTTTTAGGTCTTGTAGTTTCAGTCATCCTCATTGAGGGCAATGTGAAAGCCTCCTTTCTTATCGGTCCATCCTATTCGATATACACAGACAGGTAAATAACTCAAGACATCAGATTCAAAGCTGCCATTTGTGGATTAATTCACTTTCTGATATAGAAAACAAAAAGTTCAGGATCTAGCTAGGTTGAATTACACAGGTTTTTTTATTTATTTTTACGGACTAATTACACGAAATTTCTGGTTTTTCAAGTTTATAAAAAAAAAAAATCAAGAAACACAAGCACATGTCTATTTAAGCCCACAGAAGAGAATGATTCAGATTTCTTGCAGAGTAGAACCAATCAGTACCAGACACGAGATAGATCTTCCAAACAACAAGACTTTTTTCGAATAAGCCAATTCATTCAGGACCCGGTAGATCCACTCTTATTCCTATTCAAAGATCACTCCCCTAGCTTTGTGTTTTAACATCGAGACATTCGCGGATGAAGAGATGTCAAAGGGATTCTTACTTCCCAAACAAATCCTCCTACATCTATATATAAATGCTGGTTTATCAAGAAAAGCAATTTGAGCTGTCGATTAATCGTCAGACATGGCTTAGAATCATTATCTAATGGATCTTTCCATTCTAATACTCTATCCGAGAGTTATCAGTATTTATCAATTCTATTCCTATCTAAAAGAACGCTATTGGATCAAAACACAAACAGTCAATCAATTACAACTCAATCCCAAACTGGTTGCAATCTCCTATATTTCAATATCCATTCTGCTCCACGTAGACCCACTTCATTCTAGCAATCAATAATTTGTATTTTAAGACAAATCAAAGGATATCTAATACTAGAGGTTCTCTACATTTGCTAATGATATAACATATGTAAACTAACCGAGGGTACCAACACAACTAAGCCCCAATCCCTAATAGTTCGTAAGGCATCAAAAAAAGTTTTTAGCAAAACTGAAGGAAAAGAACAGAGAAAAATCAGAGGTGGATCTAGAATTTGAAGTTTATGGGTTTGAGTTCAGGATCCTACCACAACTCATCTAAGTTACTAGGTGGATCCAGAATTTGAAGTTTATGGGTTTGAGTTCAGGATCCTACCACAACTCATCTAAGTTACTGAGTTCGAAATCAATTATTTGTACTTATTTAGTGAATGTATACAAGGTCCGAGCCAAGACTATTGGGATCTGATGAACCCATAAGTTGAACTCTACATCCATCCCTTAAATAAATCATAAAGTAATATAGAAAAATCAAGAATTACCCCTTGGTGTAAACCCTGGGTAGCCATAAGCATGATCTTAGCACCATTTAAAACCTCCGATGACTTCAATGTCATTTCATCCACCAAAACTTTCCCTGTCAATAAAAAAACACACAAATTATGTCAACTATCAAATTCAAATGATACTTATCTACCATTCTAATTTGTGTGGCATACTTTCCTTTTTTAGTCTAAAAAGAATATCACACATCCCTAGTTAAAACCAATTTTTAACTTTAAATTTCTCATTTTACTGGATTTACAACCACAGAAATGTCTTGGCTTATTTTTATACCACAAGTTTCAAACTCTTTCTATCTTTCCTATATTTTGTGCCCAGTTAATTGCTTAAAAAAAATTAATAGGGTTGTATTGATAGAATGCACCTTTGAAAATAAGTTTTTGGCCGCGAGGGAGGACATTAGTGAGAGGTTGAAGGAGAGACTTGAGGTCTTTGACGGTGGACTGATCGGAGATTTCCACCGGCAACGATCGGCCACTGAACTTAACGGTCACCGTGATTGTGCTCCCGCTATCGTTGTCGCTTTTTCCCTCTTTCTCCATTTCTTTATTTTGTGTTCTCTTTCTTTACTCGCCGCCGATCTGTGAATTCTGTGTCTTGGCTTGTGCTTCACGACTGGACAGTGGACAATTACCTTCTTAACAAATTGAATTGAAAATATATATTAAATGTAAGGACAATATTACTAGCCACTGCGATTTTGAACTTTCCACCTCGACTGAAAGCAGCTAGCTCATCAACCCTCGTCAATTGATTTTGTGAGTTAATTATAATTTTTTTTTATTTTATATCAAATTTCCCGAAAGTTTTAAAATAAAACACTAAGGGCTCGTTCGACAGGAGATAAAGGGATAATTAATTGTGTGGTTAAATTTGAGATGACTTTATCTCACATTTAGTTGGAATAAAATCATGGTATAACTAATTTCGAAATTAGTTATACCAGGATTGAGGTGTTTTTTATCCCCATAAGAGGATGGAATAACTAATCTCGGGATAACTAATCTCGGTATGATTACCGGAATAACTTATTTTCTCCCCTAAGATATTTTGTAAGATTATTTTTTTGTATTATGAAAAGGGGATAAGAAACTATACATCTTTAATTTATTTAGTTAATATAGGACGATGAGAGCGGAACTTCTTTGGATAAAAAAACTTGAATAAGTTTATTTATTGGAAGGAATCGTCATTTTCTATCAAGAACGCTACATCATTTTCAATCACATCGTATTTCAGATGTTTGAAGGCCCTAATACGAAGTGATTTAAAATAATTCTTTCTTTATCGGTGGTGATCGTCATGGTATCTATTTCTTTTTCACCAAATCTTAATTTTATTTTGCTCGATCGACTCTGACTCTTTTTATGCCCCGCCATTCTTCTTCTATACCAATAACTATCATGTGCGAATAAACTGCATATAATCTCTAGAAATAGCTTCGAACTCAAATGGGTATTCACAGAGCTTTTAAGTTTCAACTTTAATTTTTTAATTGATATTTTCAGCAATAATATGAAAATTCTAATTTTTCTTAAAGCTTCGAATTTTCGAAGAACCCGGTAATAAGAATTTCAAACTGATGTTACCCAAATTCATCATCGAATAGAGCAATATAAATGGAGGGGCCTTATGTCATTGTCAAGCCAATAAAATTCCTACAACATTTGGAAGGTTTTCGGCCTATTTTACTTCAAGACAGTGGAGGAGGAAGCGGAAGAGTGGTTGAGAAGAGAGAGGGATGAGAATGGTGGCGGAGGAGTTATAGCAATAGGCCAGAGATGGTAGTGATGAACTTTTGGAAAAAAGGAATATAAAAAGAAAAGGAAAATATTATATCAGATCCAGTAACTCGCCTAAAAGTCGTGGACTACAATCCTTTTGCCATGTCAGTATTTTATGTTTAAGTGGTACAATTGAAATATAGTTGAAGTGTTTAAATGAAACATGACTAAGTTGGGGTGTCCAAATGAATTTTAATGCCAAGTTTAAGGGGCCCAATATGTATTTGGCATTGTTGTAGTCTTTTCTATTGCCTAATATAGGACTAATGATGTATATGATCATGTCAAAGTGAATGTTCTTGTGATAATGAATTTCAGTTAAAGAGTTTGTGTAGCAAACCAGTTAGTCAATACTTCTATTGCTTCAACCGCGAAAGAAAATTATAACTCAACTTAAAACTATTATAGAAATTAAATATGCTAAACAGAAATACAAATGATAGAGAAGAAGGGATGATAAG
The DNA here is from genome assembly GCA_026770625.1 of Nicotiana glauca. NCBI lineage: Eukaryota > Viridiplantae > Streptophyta > Magnoliopsida > Solanales > Solanaceae > Nicotiana > Nicotiana glauca. The sequence continues at coordinate 86,772 of MU753996.1, forward strand.
CTCAGACAAAGAATAGGGATGAGAGGATACAAACACTAGAGAAGGAAGATGAGAATAAGCAGACATTTTACTCAACAATACGCATAGTTCCTGAAACCGTAGGCCACTCTCCTTTTAAACCTTTGTCACGTCTTTCCCTACTCCACCTATATCCGAAACGAATCTTTTGTTGGGTTGTCTTGTCCTTGGACTTCTTTGTGGTCTAGCCCTTGGCCCAACAGCTTGGCCAACCTTTGTCCAAATAACTGGCCCACAAGTATTATCTAAATTATTCATGTTCATAACAATACTCCCCCCTGAATTGAGAACCTTGCCCTCAAGGTTCTGCAATAGCACGTTCTGTTGGTTAGGCTGATTATTGCAACACTTGAGCGTAGAGATGCGAGAAATATGATAGATTCGTTCAGCTACGAAAAGTTCAAATTTAAAGGCAACAACCCAAATATGTTGAAGCACTTTAAAAGGACCAAAGTATTGCCTTCCCAATTGATGATATTATTATAATCTCACAGAGTGCTGCCAATAAGTAGTAAGTTTGACAAAAATACCATCTCCGTTAAACAGTCTGTAAGTACCATTAATTTGTGTTGCTGTTGAAATTCTCTGATTACTACAGTCAAGATCAGTAAACTAAAGAATATCAATCCACAATTATAAAGCTCTTCTTCTGCCACTTGACAAACTACATGCTCTTATTCCACAAAGTAACCAATTAGGTCCACATAGTTGAAAACTAATTGCAACAATGACCATAGTGATCGCACAATTGCAACAAGACTTATAGCAAGATGTGGCTTTCTCCCATGTTGCAATATTGCCATCCTATTGGATTTCCTTGACCGCACCACAAACTGCACAAATATTTTACGATCTCAACTTGTAAGGATTGAACTGGTAGCACTCTTGTAGGTCTTGCCTCATCGAAAACATTCGAAGAAGCATTGCAAAGATTAAATCCTCTATAAAATAGTGCAAGGAACATTTTTAATATGGATAGATTTGTGGATAAAACACTTTCGTTCTAGTACGAGAGAAATTCATTAACACGACTTGGCTGTGAGAGAGTGATGAACAGGAAAAAAATGCATATTCCTCACTTATTAGGCCAAACAAGAGTGATGTAAGAAGCTTCAGTTGCAATGTATCTTAAACATCTTTTTCCAATACAAATTCAGATATCAAAATGAAAGAATCATACACCATTGTCGTCCAGGATCCCACACTTGAGTCATAGAGCTAGAAGCCACATACTCTAGATGACTTTTTAGAGTTAAAGTATCGGAGTTTATCCTTGGTGCCATGATAATGTGCTTCCCAAGACAGCTCAACTAAATTTTAAGCTCAGTTATAGGTTGGTTGATAAGAGTCTGAAGACTTAGAACTCGATACCTAATAATAAACTCCAAATGATTCGATAGAACTTTCCCTAGATGTTCCGAATCCATACCATGAGTAAGATTCTATAAGATGTGGCAAAAATCTACTGGAATCATTTCCTCTTTGATATTTGTAGCTCCATTGAATAGGCTAGTAGCAAATAGCTTCTGTTGAACCTCGTTCTTTGAGCCTTTAACTTGCATATTGCCATCTAGATAAATGGACGTCAGAGGAAGTTTGAAATCATTAGATATGGAGTAGAAATAAAAATACCTCTTTTACTTGTAAAACCCAATTCAAAGATTTCTCGCCGTTAAAACAATTCAGTACCACATGATGACCCTGTACCATCGGAGCTTGAGATAAGTCCACCGTGGTAGATGGAGTTGATATGAAGAGTCCAGCATGAATAGATAATGAGTGTACCAATTCAAATCTATAACTAACAGTTCATATGGTAAAATAGCATGGTGATGTAGTATTATGCAACCAAAAACTACAAGCTGAAAATGACATAGTGGTGGCTGCTTAATTATTAACACGAACTCTTCATCCCACACTGGTTTTGCATACCTAATAAATAAAATTTCATCAGAAACATACCTTGCAATATCTGAAACCTCATTAGCCAACATAAAATTCTTATCGAAAAATTTCCACAGACATGGACTCATGTGAATATGAAGCGGTATGATATTTTCAAATGGATGTTTGACTCCAGCAGTGCTCGCAATCTCTTTCGGTACCACATCATCTCTGCTAGTCAAAGTACCAGAAAATTAGTTGTGTTCGTTTAAGCTTCATTATCACAAGCAATTTTCGTATCAGTTGGAGAGACATAGTTCTTGTCAACGAGTTGTCTGGGATGTCCATCAGGCACCTTGTCTTCCTCGGAATCGCCATCTTCTAAATCAGATTCATCAGTGAGTACCATGGAGCAGCAATTATTAGATATTTTGTCGAACACCTGGCCTTCTTTTGAGAATGCCCCCTTCTTAGTCTTCAATTCATTACCAACTTGTAGCTCTTTAAGAATTTCAACCTCAATATGACTTCCATCAGCGATATCGTACATGGAATCGACATCAATATGCTTTTCTGGTAACTTACTAGGTTTGACATCCGTTTCATCATCTTGTAACGTACTAGTTGCCTTATCCGCCATTTCCTTGAGAACCTCGTATGCCAACTTAAGGTTGTTTCTATCTAAGTGTGTATTCCAATACTGAGGCAAGGGTGAGGTGCTAATGTTGCACCACAATGGAATAGCCACAGCTCATGCTAGAAAATTTTCCTCTAGCTTTCACTGCTGGTGAATGACTAAGCACCAATCAGATGCTTCTCTAGTTTGAGTGCGAAAACGCAACTTCAGTTTCTCCTTAAATGATTCCAATCAAAAAATTGCTTATTTCAAAACAGCCATTCAAACCAAGCAAGAGCTTCACCGTCAAGGTAGTGGTAAGGAAGAGGTAATCGGTCCTTCTCGGAGAAGCCAAGATAGGTGAAGTACAGTTCAGCCAAAAAAATCCAACCCTATGGATTTCCACCACTGAATCGATCTAACACCACCATTGTTGGAGTACGAACGATGAAATCACCAATGTAACAAACCAGTTAGTCAATACTTCTATTGTTTCAACCGCGAAAGAAAATTACAACTCAACTCAAAACTATTACTGGAATAGAGATGTTAAATAGAAATACAAATGATAGAGAAGAAGGGATAAGAAGCTTGGACTAATAATGGGGATGAGAGGATGCAGACACTAGAGAAGGAAGATGAGAAGAAGCAGACATTTTACTCAACAATATGCATAATTCCTGAAATCGTAGGCTACTCTCCTTTTAAACCTTTGTCATGTCTTTCCCTATTCCACCTGGATCCCAAATGGATCTTTTGTTGGGTTGTCTTGTCCTTCGGCTTCTTTTTGGTCTAGCCCTTGGCCCAACATCTTGGCCAAACTTTATCCAAATAACTGGCCCACAAGTATTATCTGAATTATTCATGTTCACAACAGTTTGTTTGCTGAAAGGTTCTTTAAAATTTTGTAAAACTCCTTTTTTAATTTAACGTGTTTGTTTAATTATCATCTTGATTTTTAATCTTCAAAATATTTTTCAATGTGTTTGACCAAGAAGCGTTACTCTTGGCTCAAATAATTAAATTTATGTATTAAAGGGTTAAATCTAGTTAACAATAATATTTCTAGATGTGAGTTTCGAAAGCGTAGCTAATATTGGACAGTTTTGTAGAAACATAACGATGGTACGTAACAATAATTCCAAGTAACGTGAGTAATAATAGAATATTAAATAGCAACAAACAATAATAAATGATATTTAAGTAAATAAAAGGAGTAATTCACAATAAAGGAGGAACTAGGTGTTATTCCTCCTCACAATGATGAATGACATATAAATCCTTGAATATTCAAATTATCCTCGAATCTGGTGGAAAGTATGAAATAATATAGACAAGAATCTTGGTGAAAAAGGTGTTGTTTGTATCTTAGTAATAAAGAGAGAGAAAATCTTTTGTCAAAGCGTGTTCTCACAAATGAATATCACATGTCTTACAACATTGTCTCTTTTCCTATTTATATGAGACATTTCCCTAACAAACTCTACTAGTACAAGTGCATAGAATATCCACTAGAATATTCTCTTTAATATCTCATTTCAAAAACTAGCCGTTACAGCTCTGTCAACGATACTTGACCTCGACCATTATTGACATCTCAACCATGAATCTCGCTGCTTCCTAGTCAACCTCGACTGACTCTTTCCTTAGTGTTATCTTACTGTAAATATTCTAGGGCAGATTTTGTCCTATATAGTTAGTCCCTCCGCTTATTGAGGCCGACCTCAGATGGGCTCGATGAGTGGATACTGTCTAACGTGGTGGAAGCATTTGGATGACCTAACCGAGTCGTGATGATTGGGGAGAGTTGGCAGCGTGTCCATTTGTGAACCATAAATTTTGGGGTTGTGAGTCCCACGAATTAGGGTGACGTTATGTCGGCAAGCGTCTTTATAACGCGATTTCTCATGCTTTATTTCGCGTGCGTCTTCTGATTGAATCTGCCACTTCGATTATGGTTCCAGGTAATGATAGATTAATTCCTTGGTTTTGATGCTTGAATTGCTATAAATAGGGGTTTGTGGGCAACGTTTCAATCTTTACGAAATCCTTGCATAAAAAAAACTCTGTATCTTCGTCCTCTACCCCTATTGTTGTGCCTTTTTCTTTCAGTTCCAATGATCTCTATCGTTTTTGACTCTCTATTGTTTGGTAACTTCCTTCCTCTTGTCTCAAATATGTCTAAGGTGCCTTCTGAGCCTAGCGAGGGAAGTTTTCCGGTCCCACTGTTGATTCTCTTGTCTCCTCATTCGGAGAGCGTTCCCACTGCTACAGAGGATGAAGGCTTCCCAACTGTGGAAAAGATAGTTCCTCATAACACTGACATTAGGTCTGACTTTTCGAAGCTTCCTGAAGCCGATCATTGAACCTTTAAATCAACGATGACAGAGGCTAATTTGTCAGAGCTTAGAGCGAAGTATGACCTTCTATACAAATTTCGAGTTGATTCCAGCCGTATGGGATGAGGTATGATATCACCGTCCTGGGTATTGTGTGTTTTATGCCTACCCCATTCATGTCGGCTACACTTTCCCTCTCCCCCCTGTAGCGGAGGAGTTCTGTCGCTTCTATGGTGTTTGCCTAGCTCAACTCGCACCATATGTTTATAAACTTATCAAGATGCTCACTAAGTTCTCCGAGTTGATCGGGGTCGGGATCACGCTTCAACACCTGATACACTTATTCGCCCCTAGCTTTTACAGAGGGACGATGTTGAACCTCCGCCACCGATGAGGCAAATGTTTGGTGGTGAAAATGGAAGATAAATCTAACCGCCAGTTTTGGCTCAATTTCTTCTTCGTCAGAACTAAACACGTGGTAGCCAACATCGATGGCTTCCCTGAAACCAATAATTGCACTCGTAAGTGCCTCGCTCCTTTGCACGTAGTTACTTGGTTTCCTTTGTTTTGGTGTGGATTCTGACCCCTCATCCTTTTCTCATGCAGCCAAGACCTTGTCTCCCCTTTAGTCGAGAGCATTTCTGGTTGGGTCGGCCAGCTCCTCCGGCACATCACCAGAATTTGCGAATGGCCGGGATTTCTTAAGAAGTTTGGTCCCACTCCTTCCTTGACCAGTGAGCTTTTTCGCTTTGGATTATTGGATACTTGCCTTTTGTGGTTCACACTGGTTGACCTTCTTGTCTTTTGTGCTTCTTTCAATTTTAGCCCGAGGGTCTTCGAGGAGCCCCCATGTATTCCATAAAAGGAAAGCTGCTACCTCTTCGACTTCTGCCCCTTCTATGACCGCGGCTAGACCTGCTCGCTCCTCGGTCCCGCGTGCTACAACTTCAACATCAATTTCTTCTCTATCTGCAGATATTTCGGCAGCAGAGCCTTTTCCTTTCTTTTTGTACCTTCTTTTGGACAAAGAGGAGGAATCGTTGCCAAGTGACATGGATTTGGTGCCTCGCAAAAGGATGTCAGTGGACATTGGCGACGGGGTTGCCCGGCTCGTAGACACTATGATGGATGATTTTATCATTCGTGAGACGACGACCATTGTTCTTGAAAATGATGTCGAGCTGGCATCTGAGGTCCTAAGATCGGCAGAGGCCGTTAAGGGCGTATCTCGTTCTTCCGCGATGATGGGAGCCGAAGGGCTGACCGCTATGGCTTCTGATACTTTGTGGTAGGAGGGGCCATCGACCTCACGGCCGACTGATGATGCTTCTTCGCCGACCTATGGGAGAGGCAAAGGCATTGCCGAAGATGGCTATGAGACGAGTTCAGACCTCGATACTACCGAGATGAGGATGATGGAGGAAGGATTTACCCAGCTCGAGGTGAGGCTGGAGTGGTCTACGCGGACCATTGTGATCCCCATGGATCGTGATTTAATAAAGAATACAGAAAATGTGGTTCATGCCCTCGGTCCTTTTTGCTCCAATATGGAGGGTGAAACCCTCAAAAAATTGGATGATGTTACCCTATCGAGGAGAATAGCTAGCCTCGCTCTCAGGGTAAGTTTTTCAAGGCTTCTTTCTTGTCTGTCATGTTCAAAATCTAGGCTTTGTTTTTAGTGCTTTGCCCTTGTCAGCGGGGGCGTTCTTATTTTTGTTTTTCTTGCTTTTTATGATGCATGCCTTGATCTTCGAAATAGAAACTGCTTGAAGGGAGAAGGAGCATAAGGCTATATTCGCAAAGTTGCAACACAAATACTTTGAGTATCGTGGAAAATACAGGAAGATCCATAGGCGATTTGGTGAGGGCAACAATTTGTAGGCCCTTTGAGATGAGTTGAAGAAGAAGGATAATGAGATGGTGCAGTTCATCGAGAAATGCAGTGTCCTTGAGGGGATGTTGAGAAATAAAGAGGAAGAGCTCGAGGTCAGCAGGGTCGTGGAGGCTCAATGTGGCAACCTCCATACACAGGTGGTCGAGTTGCGCAGGCAGTTGGAGGAGTGACGCCTGTAGATGGAGGTTTTTCATGGCGAGATCAACGAGAAACATAACAAGCTGGAGAAGAATAAGTTTGCTCGATCCGAGGCTTCGAGAAAGGCAGAGGCTCTCGAGGTAATGATCTGAACTCTCCGTTTTGAGTGAAAGAGTGACTTGGAAATGGCAAGGCTTAAAGAAGAGCGGCTTGATGAGAGGATTGGAGAGTCAGAGAGAGAAAACTCCCTCCTTTAGGACCAGGTGGCCGCCTTAGAGTCTGAGAAGGCTCAAATGCTCGCGCAGCCATCATCCTCTCGCACTTCAAATTTTCCAAACTTTCTATGGGATCTATATGAGGAATGGATTCATGGTGAGGCTCAATTAGATATATTTTGCGATTTGCACAAGGTGGGGTCTATTTCCTCGGCCGCTCCTGAGAATGTTCATGTTATGGACCACGAGGCTCGGGTCGCCTGTGGATATAATCTCGCTATGCTAAGGTTGGCGATGATAAAGGGGATGGAGGGTGGACCAGATTAAATAGGATGCCTGGTACAAATACGCGCACCCTGAGGGCGATGGTGATGATGAAGGGGGAGATAGAGAAGGCCCAGATGGTCAAGGCGAAGGTACTGAAGGGCCTGGCGGCAACCAGTAGTTTTTCTTCTTCTTCTTTTACTTTGTTGTAAACTTGTGTGTTTTTAGTAGGCGTCTTCACGAGCCTTTGTAAAATATGGAATGTTTTTCTGCGTATGTTTCTTTTTCTTGGGTTAGTTTTTCTTTACTTGCATGTTTTGTGTTTCTTTGTTCGAGTGAGGTCGAACGTAAAGCTAATTAGTTATAGCTGAGAGTCGATAGGTGTTAACTTAAGCGAGGTAGAACATAAACTAATTAATTATGGCCAAGGGTTAGTAGGTGTCCGTTAGAACGAGGTCGAACATAACCTAATTAATTATGGCCGAAGGCCGATAGGTGTTAGTTCGAGCGAGTTCGAACATAATCTAATTAATTATGGTCGAGGGCCGATAGGTGTTAGTTTGAGCGAAGTTGAATATAAACTAATTAATTATGGCCAAGGTCCAACACGTGTCAATTCGAGCGAGGTCGAACATAACCTAATTAATTGTGGTCGAGGGCCGATAGTTATTAGTTTGAACGAAGTTAAACATAACCTAATTAATTATGGCCGAGGGCTGACAAGTGTTAGTTTGAGCGAGGTCTAACATAACCTAATTAATTATGGCCGAAGGCCGGTAGGTGTTAGTTCGAATGAGGTCGAACATAACCTAGTTTTAGAAAGATAAGCCTATAAGTGCGAAGTTTGCCAATACCATAAACTTTAAGCATTGTTGCCTTGGTCGTACACTTGGAGATATAAAAATAAACTTCAAGCATTGTTTCTTTGGTCGTATACTTGGAGAAATTCATAAATTTTCGGGCATTGGCCGGAGTTCCAATCCCAGTCCTAGTCTGTCTAGTCCCTTCATCGGTTGTCCTGGAGAGTGCTTGAGAGTTCGAGCGATGAACTAACCATCCCATCTTTGTGTACTTCGACTTGAAGTGTTCCCTTTGTCACCTAGTTAAAAATCTCCTTGAGAAAACCCAAGTGAGACAAAACTCAAGTGAGGGGAAAAAGAGTACGACTTAGGGGACGCTTTATCTCTTAAAACTTGAAGTACTTGAGGTGGGTAATATTCTAGTTGTTCGGTAGTAGCTTTCCTTCCATTGTATCTAGTTGGAATGATACTTTGTTTGCTTTTTGCTGTAATTTTTTATGGGTCGTCCCAATTTGTTCCCATGTTTCCCTCTCATGGATCTCTGCTTGCTTGTGTTTTAGCTTTGAGTACGTAGTCCCCGACTTTGAGCGGCTTGACCTTTGACTTTTTGTTATAATAGCGTTCTGCATGTTGTTATTGGGTGATCATCCTTATGTAGGCCATGTCTCTTTATTATTTGGCTTAGTCGAGCTCCTGCCTTCTATTTTTGTCATTCCTTGGTCCGCTCTCATGCGAGTACCTTAGGCTAGGTTCTCCGACTTTGACCGGTATTACTGCATCAGCCCCATAGACCAAAGAGTAGGGCGTTTCTCCTATACTCATCTTCGGTGTTGTTTGCTAGGCCTATAGTACTTTCGGTAATATTTTCGCCTACAATCCCTTGGCATCTTCAAGCTTTTTCTTTATGATGTTTAGTATCAACTTGTTGGAGGACTATGCTTTCCTGTTTCTCGTGTTGTGGTATGGCATCGAGAGTATTCTTTTAATATGCCACTTCTCAAAAAACTCGTCGACCTTCTTTCCCATGAACTGGGGTCTATTATCGCAGCTGACCACTTTGGGGAGGTCGAAATGGAATGTGATGTTTTTCCATATAAAGGTGACCACTTCCTGTTCTCGTATTTGGATGAATGCTCTGCTTCTACCCACTTACAGAAATAGTCAGTTAAAACTAAAAGGAATTATATATTACCTCACCCTACCAGGAGGGGGCCCACGATGTCCATTCCCCGTTTGATGAATGGCCAAAGTGAGGTGATCGAGTGGAGGTGTTCTCCCTCTTGGTGAATCATTAGAGTGTACTTTTGGAATTGCTTGCATTTTTTCACGAAATCTTAAACCTCATTTTTCATGCTGGGCTAGTAATATCTTGCCCGTATGAGGCATCTAACCAGAGCCCGATTGCTGGAATAAGCTCCACAATGGCTCTTGTGAACCTCTTCAAGGACGCACCACGTCTGCTTTGAGCCTAAGCATTTCGCTAGAGGGCTGCCATAAGTTCTTTTATACAGGTCGTTATGGATGGCACTGTACCTGGCCGCTTGCATTCTTAATTTCTTGGTCTCTTTTTTATCATCTAGGAGTATGCCGTCCTGTAAGTATGCAATAATTGATTGTGTTAGTCCTAAGTTAAACTTATAGTTCTTACCTTGACATGGTCTAGTGATGAGTTGAGAAGGTGGACCACACTTCTGTCTCCTGTTGCAATGTTGTTGGTGGCTGCGACTAGTTTAGTGAGGTTGTCCGCCTCAGCGTTCTGTGATCGTGGAATCTGGTCGAGTTGACATTCGTCGAACTCAGGTAACATCTTGTAAGTTTTGGTCTGATATTTTTGTAACCTCTGTTCCTTGACTTGGAAATTCCCTGTGACTTGGTTGATCACGAGTTGGGAATCGAAACATAGTTTCAACTTTTTCTCCCTGTACTTGAGTGTTATCCTTAAACCTGTAATTGCGGCCTCATACTCGGCCTTGTTATTAGTCATATTCGGTCACCTTACGGACTGACAAATTACTTTACTACTTGAGACTTCGAGTACGAGTCCTAGTCCGGACCTTGACGCATTGGATGCGTTGTTAGTGTACAGGACCCAGAGGTCCTGTGTTTGGGGGGAAGCATAGGCGGCTTCTCTTTCAACTTCGAGCATTACTTTTGCGCTGAAGTCGGCGACGAAGTCAGCAAGAACTTGTGACTTTATCATTGTTCGCGGCTCATACGTGATATCTTGCTCGCTTGGTTCGATGGCCTATGTGGCCAACATTCTCCATATCTCGGGTTTATGCAAAATACTCCTTAGGGGGGAAGTTGTGACGACCGAGATAGGGTGGAATTGGAAATACGGTCTAAGCTTTTGTGAAGCTATGACTAAGGCTAGGGCCAGTTTTTCAAGGTGAGGGTATCTTGTCTCGGTGTCGGCTAGTTTTTTGCTAATGCAATAGATGGTAGACTGCATATATTTATTTTCTCGAACCAGGATTGCGCTCACAGCTACTTCGAATACAGTGAGGCAAATGAGGAGACATTCCCGTGGCTCCGATTTTGAAAGCAATGATGGTAACAACAAGTATACTTTTAATTCATTCAGTGCTTGGACGAACTCAGAAGTCTATTGGAGGTCGTTATCCTTCTTGAGTACTTTGAAGAATTTTTGACACTTATCCGATGATTGTGAATTGAATCTTGAAAGGGCAGCGATATGGCCATTCAACCTGTGAACCTATTTTTTGGTGTTCAAGTGTTCTGGTATCCCCTTGAAAGCTTTGATTTGGTCAAACCTCAACTCCTCGTTGTGATACCAGGAAACCTAAAAAATTTCCTAAGGCCACGGCAAACGCACACTTTTCAGGGTTCAGTTTCATTACGTATCGCCTGAGTATGTCGAAGATTTCTCTCAAGTGGTCGATGTGATCTTCTTTCCTTTTGGACTTGACTAGCATGTCGTCTGTATAGACTTCCATCATACTGCCGAGCTGGTCTTTGAAAATCCTCGTTACCAACCTTTGGTAGGTTGCCCCTGCGTTTTTCAGCCCAAAGGGCATGACCCTGTAGCAGTACGTCCCCTAATGGGTGATGAATTTGGTTTTCTCCTGATCATCTTCTTCCATGAGGATTTGATTATAGGCCGAGTAGGCATCCAAAAAGCTCAGTAATTCATACACGGTTGTTGCATCAATGAGTTGATTGATATGGGGTAATGGAAGGGGCATGCTTTATTCAAATCTATGAAATCCATGCACATCTGCCATTTCCCATTATTCTTTTTCACCATGACCACGTTGGCAATCCACTATGGTACTTCGACTCCCTAATGGAGCCATTTCCAACAGTTTTTCCACCTCTTCACATGTCGGCCCGTTAATTGTGGAGTTGAACTTACGCCTGACCTATCTCAGTGAGGGGGTTAGAATGGGTCGATGTTTAGTTTGTGCGTGGCTATTTCCTTTAGGTTACCCGGTATATCTGCATGGCTGAAAGCAAATAAATCTATGTTAGTAGTTAATAATTGATGGAATTTACCTGGTTCCTAAAGTTTGCAGCCGATGTAAGCTTTCTTGTTGTGATCGTTGGTGTCTAATTGAACGGGGTCGAGGTCCTCTATGGTCGATCCCACAGTTTTGATCGTATCAGGTTCTCTGATGACGTCCTCGCTATCATCACATATCTACCTCGACTCTGTTAATTGCTGTGCCTTTTTTTCTTTGTCCTCTATTTTTTGAGTGAACGTGTAGTCTAGGGCGATGTGGTAGTATTCCCAGGATGTGCGTTGTTCCCTCGTATGCTGAATATTCCCCATTGAGTCGGGAATTTGATGACCTGGTATAAGCTGGAAGGGATGGACCTCATGGTATATCTCCATGGTCTCCCTGTTATGGCGTTGTACATCGTGTCTTGGTCCATGATGTGGAATGTGGTTTCCAGAATGATGCCACCGGCCAGAACGGGGAGTGTGATTTCGCCAGATGTTCTCTCAATTTCATTATTAAAACCAGTTAGCATGACACAACGTGGCACTATCTTATCTTCGAGTTTCATTTGTGCAAGTACTCGAGGATGGATAATCCACGTGCCACTCCCATTGTCTACCATAATGCATCACATATCGGTGCCTAAAATTCGTAAAGTAATAATAAGGGCATCATAGTAAGGGAAAGCCAAATCGTAGGTATCCGACTTATAGAAGATGATACTTTCTTCGAGTTCGTCATACCGTTCGCGAGTGATCGATCGTTTGAGCCTGTGGGTAGTGGTGACCTTCACGTTGTTGATGGAAGCATCGTTGTCGCTACCGATGATCATGTGAATAGTGCGGGTTGGTGAGGGAAGATTCGGTGTTCCTTGATGTTGTTCGTATCCTCTACAAAGTTGGTCCTTCCCCGTTCACTCAGTAACTCCTTGAGGTGTCCTTGTCATAACATATTTACGACCTCCTGCCTTAGGGCAATGCAATCTTCGGTTTTGTGCCCTCATTCTTGGTGGAACTCGCAGAGGGCATCCTATTTTCTGGTACTCAGGACTGACCTCATCTTTTGTGGCCATTTCACCTTTGCTCCAAGCTTCTCCAGGGCATATACTATATCTACAGGTGACACATAAAAGTTGTGAGCGGATAATAAAGGAGTCATACCTTTTTCATTCCGGTAAGTCTCTGTCCTTGATCTAGGCGGGCCTTTTTTGTGGTAGGAGGAGGGCACAGCGGTTGCTCTAACATATAGTTGATGATATTCCCTATTGGTCGTGGACCTGCAAGGTCCCTTCTGGTATCATTTCTTCGATCTTTTCTGTTTTCGTCCTATACCGAGGTCAGTCGATGAGTTTGTCCATTGAGGTCTTCCTCATCTGCTTGGACCTTAGCACGATATGCTTTGTGTATTTTATCCGAGATGGTTGGGGGGGGGGGGGGGGTTAATTCATCAGTTAAGTTAATAGCTTTCTAGTCGCCCTCGAACCGTTCCTACTCAGCCCGTTCTGGAAGGATGCAACTACCATCCCTTCTGACATGTTCGAGAGGGTCATCCTTACTCAGTTGAACCGTGCCGAGGAAGTCCCTCAATCCCTCTCCCAGAGACTGTTTAGTAGAAAATATATCGTTCACTCTTGCCTCATCCTTCTTGGCCCCAACATGGGAATTTACGAACTTGTCGGCCATCTCGTTGAAAGTTTCAATAGTGCGTGCATGTAGTTTTGAATACCATGTTAATGCTCCTCCTATGAGGGTTTCACCAAATTTTTTCAACAAAATGGAGGATACTTGTTCTTTTGCGAGATCATTTCCTTTCACGGTAGTGATGTAGTGAGTCACATGATCTTCGAGGTTAGTCATGCCATCATATATCCTTAGGTAGGGCGACATTTTAAAGGTTTTTGTTATTGTATGTGGGGCTGTGTCATCACTATACGGCTGTTTGACAAACCGGCCAGCGTCTCTCTTTGGCAACAGTTTAGGCCCCCTAGTATTTTATCCACCCTTTCTTGGTGTTCTTTCATTTGATCTCGGAGTACCTTGTTTCCATTCTCCATTTCCTCCATCCTTTTCAAAATGGCTGCAAGAGCATTTTCACCTTCATTATCATTGACGTTGTGAGTAATACCTATCATTGGAGGTGGAAGGAGTTAGTTACAATATTCGTCCGCCGGTTGTACAGTACAAATCCTTGCATTTTCTGCAACTGCATACCGGGCAGGCTTGTTGAGGACGCTGGTTAGCGTGCCGGTTAGCCATGTCTCGAGGAGCTTTTTTCTACAGCTAGGGGTGTCTCTTCCCCCACAGATGTGGATGCTCCCTTACCAAGAGATTTTGTGATGCTGCAATGAGGAGGCGATGACCCATCTCGCCTAGGGGGGCATTGGGCGTTGCACCTTCTTCTGATGTTTCGTATGACACTCATGAGATTAGTAGGGAGGTCATTGATTATTCTCGTCCTTTCTTCCCTTTTACCTGTCATATTGGGATTTTTGCACATAAATAAAGGAGATCTTGTTCTTGCTTCCTCTTTTTTTTTTTTTTTTACGTTTGTGATCCGTGTTATTGATAGATCTAGAAGATACTAAAAATTTAACTAGAAAATTCCCACACACGGCGCCAAATTGTTAGAACAAAATGCATAACTCTTGGATCAAATAATTAAATTTATGTATTAAATAGTTAAACCTAGTTAACGATAATATTTCCTTATGTGAGTTTCGAAAGCATAGCTAATATTGGATAGATCTGGTAGAAATATAATGATGGTATGTAACAATCATTCCAAGTAACGTGAGTAATAATAGAGCATTAAATAGCAACAAACAATAATAAATGACATTTAAGTAAATAAAAGGAGTGATTCACCCAATAAAGGAGGAACTAGGTGTTATTCCCCTGACAATGATGAATGACAGACAAATCCTTGAATATTTGAATTATCCTCAAATCTGGTGGGAAGTATGAAATATTATAGACAAGAATCTTGAAGAAAAAGGTGTTGTCTGTATCTTAGTAAGAGAGAGAGAGAGAGAGAGAGAGAGAGAGAGAGAGAGAGAGAGAGAGAGAGAGAATCTTTTGTCAAAGTGTGTTCTTACAAATGAATATCACATGCCCTACACCATTGTCTCTTTTCCTATTTATATGAGACATTTCTCTAACAAACCCTAATCGTACAAGTGCATAGAATATCCACTAGAATATTCTCTTTAATATCCTATTTCAAAAACTAGCCGTTACAAATCTATCAATGATGCTCGACCTCGACCATTGTTGATATCTCAACCACGAATCTCGCTGCTTCCTGATCGACCTTGACTGACTCTTTACTTAATTCTATCTTACCCTAAATATTCTAGGGCAGATTTTGACTTATACACAATGAAGAGTGCAAAAGAGGTAACTAGGGCTGTTCAAAATTGAATCATAACCATTAATCGAACCGCAAAAATGGCCTTATTGGCTTATTGGTATCAGATTATTGGGGTAATGGTTGGTGAACGAGTTAAAATTTTATAATTAATGGCTTAACTGTTTGGGGACAAATTACTCAATTTACTTATAGGATAACCATCAACTCGTTAAGAATTTCATATTTGCACTTTTACCTCTATGTATATAAAGTAATATTAATTGATCGGTCCAAGGTATATGAAACCCATCATGATCTGGTAATAAATGTAGACTTTGATGTAGGATTGGGTCAAAGTTAGTTGGGGCAGAGTAGTACTGCTAGTATGCTACTTCCATATATACAAGTATGTGATTTAATCTAAAGGTAATTGATAATCCCGTTGCCTAAATACCACACCCACTCCAGCTTTGAATGAATTTTATTTGCAAAAAAACAAAGCAAAGTCAAGAAATTTAAGCCTTACTTAGTTATTTTAGCTTTGAAGAGCGCCTTTATAGGGCTTCAATTTCTATTTTCTAGTCTTACTTAGTGTCGCGCCCCTTTTTCTCGTGAAATCGGGTTTATGACATTTGGAAAGACAACTCGTTCCCTTTTGGGAATTGGGTTTTGGAATTAAAGAGTCGCCACCTAATGATTTAAGTGCATTAAGACAACAACAACAACAATAATCCAGTATAATCCTACTTAGTGGGGTCTGGGGAGGGTAGTGTGTACGCAGACCTTACCCCTACCCTAGGGTAGAGAGGTTGTTTCCAAATAGACCATAGGCATCCTTCCCTCCAAGAACTTCCCTCCTTGCTCTTGGGGAGACTCAAACTCACAACCTCTTGGTTGGAAGTGGAGATTGCTTACCATCAGAGCAACCCCTCTTGTCTTAGTGCATTAAGACACTAAGAAGGATTTATTTTGGATAACTAGAGATTGGGTAAGGGCTTAAAATTATCCCGAGGGGAAGGTGTTAGACACCCCTCAGGATCCACTAGTGTGGTTCCCGGCCAAACTATTATTGTGACTTAAGTGCAAATAACACATAGGCAAGTAAGAGTTTCAAATAAGAGGGGATTTTTATATAAAGGTTACAAATAAACTAAGTCAGCAAGAACTAAAGAGAGTTGATTTTTTCTTAGAAGAAACAATTTTAAAAGATTTAAAAGAAACAAAGAACAAAGGGAAGGAGGTCCTAGGTTTATTAATAATATGGATCACCCCACACAACATCCGGTAATCACTTATTAGTGAGGGGCTACACGTGATGTTATCGCGTGATCATCATATCCATATCTACCATTTCCCACCCCGTAAGGTATTAAAGCGTGGAATGTTCTTTTTACTTATTGCAAGCTATTACCCACCCCAATCCTATCAGCCCCGGAGGCACTTGGGACTACTAATCCTAAAAGGAGGAGATATTGGGCTTATTTGTGGTTTCAAAAGGTAAAATATTAAGGCGACAAACAAAACACATATAGCAAGTTTGGGAAGCATATAAACAAATAAAAGGGCTCAAATAGACCTCCTTTAAACCAAAGAAAGCACATAATGTAGTATGACTTGCATGTACTATTTAGGGTCTGATTAAGCTTAAAAGGGTTGAGGCAGACTGATTTATTACATAGTTTAGATAAGAAGCCCGAATCAGGCCTGCCTGCTGGTTGTAGCTGATAAAATCTGATTCAGTTTATAAGTTTACCCTATGGATTGCCTAAGTGTTGGACGAAAAATCCTATAGGCATAATATCTACAGATTTTAGAAACAAGGATATGAGCTGCTTACATGTTGATTGTCAGTTATTAAAGAAGGGCGAGTTTTAGCAAAAAAAGATCATAAATTCTGCAACTGGTAAGGCATTATTATTGCTGGTTTTAGACTTTAAAAAAATGAGTGAGGCGATTCAGATTTGATTAAAGCTCCCATAGGCATGCTTTCTATACGTTTGTCGACTTTAGAACACTTTTATAGACATAGAGAAATGCAAAAATCCTATAAGCATGATATCTAGGTGTTGTATTTTATATAAATATGATATCTAATTGCATTGGTTATTTAAGACCTATAAACATGTTTGCCTAATAAAATAATGGATATGCAAGATTCAGAAAGACCTATATGCATATGCAGAGTTCAGATTTCGAATAATTGTAGACATGGTATCTATATGAAAGAATGTAGGATTCCTATAGACATGGCATCGACTTGTGAGCATGCATGATTCCTATAGACATGGCATCTATATGTGAGAATGCAAGATTCTGATAGACATGGCATCTATATGTGAGAGAATGTAGAAATTCAGAAACTCCTATAGGTAGGATATCTACACATGAGGATGCAGAAATTCAGAAACTCCTATAGGTAGGATATCTACCCCTTTGCATACATGGTTACCCCTCCCTTTTCACTAGCTATCCCCAAGAGTTTTATTACAAAGTTATTACAGCCTAGAAAAAGTAAAGTAAAGAAAAATATATCAGAAATTAAAAGTACAACCAAGGAGAGCCTGATTCAGACTTACTGTCTGAAGTATGAAGTAAACCAACTCCAAGAATTAGATTTCAAAGCCTTTCTCCCATTTGGGGTGTGTCAGAGTTCCCTAAGAGCCTCATATGGACTCCGGGCAGTGCTCACACCTAAATGTATCACCAGATTAAGACATAGTGCAGTTTGGAAAAGCAAGCCCTCAGGTGTCCAAGTTCAGAGGGAACTCCAGGTCCCAAGGCAAGGCTCACAAGAGGGGGCAGAACTTAAAGACTAAGAGAGAGGGCAAGTGTAGGATTCTGAAAGGGGAAAGGGAAAGGGAAACAATTCACATTAATATACATAGGGGTATAGGGAATGGGGAGGTAGTAAAGGGGCAAAGACAGGTTGGTGGGCATACTCAGCAACGGGAAATGATGGCATACCCATAAGCCTGTTAGAACACATTGCTTAGAGGTTAGGATCCTTTAAGGGATCAAGTTCAATCCATAGACAATTACTTACATATTGCCATGTTTTAAACTGTAACTCAAAATACATAAGGGGGTAGGGAGCAAGGATTCATAGCAAAAACAAGCAGAAAGAGATCAACATGCTAGTTTAAACAATTAACTCTGCAGAAGCAGTAAGGCAGACATGGATACAAAAAGCTGTAAATAAACACATTGTAATGATGTTGAAGCTTAAATTAGGACATACCAATTTCAAAGAAACAAATAGAGAAAAAGCAATAGGTCTTGTAAATAGGACACATTGCAGGCAAAGGGAGAATACTATTATGAATAAGTATGAGTTCAGAAGAGATTGTGAATTGTGAAGTGTAGGATTGTCAATCGTGTGTGCTGTGTGTTAAAGAGTCGTGCATTTATAGAGTGAAAATCTTAAGGAAATAAGGTAAGAAAATAGTTAAGGAACTGATTGTCAATCAATTACACAAGACTTCCCTTAACTTAAGGGATTCAGATTCAAACGGGTAAAAACAATTTAAGGAAAAAAATTGAATAAGCACTTTGTACGAAGCATGTAATTAAGGGCCAATACATAAAAGGTTATTTAAAGACAGGGTTTTGAAGTACACGTTTGTACAAATAAGGTAAGGAAATCAATTAACAACGAGTAAATCAAAGTCAAGGATCTTGTAATTACTGACCCATAATGAACTAAGTCACAAAAACTGAGAAGGGTCTTAACTTAGGTCGAGTCACAGAGAGAATCAGCAAACAATGGAAAGAAATCAATTAGACCATATTCAGAGGAAAGTGTGAACCAATCACAAATTTGAAAGTCACTTTAGAGGGGAGTGCATCATATATAAGGAGAATACGAACATATTAAGCATGAAAGAAGACTATAGTGTCATTGTCAAATCAATAGAAAATCCAGTGTAGAAGAGTCTAGTAAAAATCAGCATTGTATGAAAACAAGGATGTCCAAACTAGTTTAGACATTCGAAGTTGGTCTGAAAGAATTAGGGGTTTTGAAATACAACCCTAGTTCAGGTAAATCACAAGGAAAAGAAGGGAGGGCAAGCAATTGAAGTTCAGAAAAGAACTGAACCTTCTAACATGCTTCTTTCAGCAATAATATTCATGAGAAACATGATAGAAACGTAACATGCAAACACAGTAGAACGGTTCAAAGCAAATAGAGTGAAAGAAACTAATTCGAAGCATAATGAGAAAAGACTGATAAGAACAGTGAAAAAAGCATGCTAAGAAGTTTTAGAAGAAAATTTAAACAGAGCTCAGTAGAAGGAACTTAATAAGGAAACTTAAGAACTTAGTAATGAAAAATACAGTAGGAGAAACACAAGAACACAGGAGAAAAGAAATACAATAGAAAAGCATACGAGAACATAGTATAAGAAAACACATCAAGGAAAACATACAAGAACATGGTAGAAGAAAAATACAAGGACACGGTAGAAAAGCATACGGGAACATAGTGTAGGAAAACACAGTAGGAGAAGCATACAAGAACATGGTAGAAGAAAAAAATACAAGAACACAGTAGAGGCAAATACACACGAAATACAAAGAAAGTCAGAAAAACACTTTCAGTAAAAACCCTAGATCGGAAAAGAAAGATTTTGAAAGTAATTTTTGAAAGACAAGCCATAGAAATAGTTTGAGAACTTAGGAAAAGCATAGATATACAACGGATATAAAGGAATTGGAGAAACCTCAAAGGGTTAGGGTTCCAGAAGAACCCTAGAAGTGAGAAAGGCTTTGAAGAGTCACTAATCTGAGTCGGAGAGGTCAGAATCAGGCTCAAACAACTGTGGCACACCGGAGCAACGCCGAAGATGACCGTGGAACTTTGAATCGACAGAGGTCTAGGTACAACCCTTCAAGGTCAGGCCTTGAATCTTCAAAAATCAGGCGCGTGGAAGCAATAAAAAGTGACTCTCATAGCCTTGGAAGCCATAGATTCCGGTGGCTTTCAGGGTGGAAGTGGTGTCTAGGGTTTGAGAAGTTTCGAGAGAGTTTGAGAGAATAGAGAGGTTTCAGAGGCGGCTGGTAGGTGAAAATGATTAGGGTTGGTGGGTGGTGGTAAATTAAATAAGGAAAGGACGAAATGTGGTTGTTGATCATTTTGATCAACGACATGGATTAAATGGGGAGCCGGACGGGTTACTCAAATGGGCTATGGGTCGGGTAATTTTAAGAATTGGGCTAAGGTTCAACTGGGTTTATTTGGGGGTATAATTTAAGCTACAATCAAAATAAAATCTGGCTAGATTTTAAATAGCCATTTTCCTATTTTATTTTATAAAAATAGCAAATTAAATTTTGGAAATAAATTAAAAGTACTAAAATGATTTATAACATATAATTATCAATTTAAAAATACTCGTCTTAATTTTTGTAAATAAAAATGTAATCAAATCATAAAGGAGGCTAATATTGCAATTATGTCATTTAGTTTTTAAAAAATACTAAACAAATTTGTAAAAATATACAAAAAATTATCTGAGCTATAGTTTAGCATAAATATGAGAATTCAACAAGTGTATTACCAAAGTAATAATTTTGGGAATGCTTATTGGGTTTTTCTTGATAAAATAGGGCAATAAAATTGATTTTAAACCCTTAAAAATTGAGAAAAATAATAGGACCTTGGGATATAGTTATATACGCATATATATGTTGTTTGAAATGTATTTTGTATATAAAATTATACAGAAAAAAATTGGGTATCAACACTTAGTTCAGTTTTCAATACATAGGACTTCATTTACTTCATCCAGAATCACTGCAATGACAAAATAAATGTGTTGCTTTACTCCAAATTTTTCCTTAATGAATAATCCGATAAACCTCCTGATGATCGCTAATCCGATACCAACCGCCTGATTTCTTATTGATTGGCTAGCAGATTATTACATTTATAAACCGATAACTGATAAGCCAAACATCAGCGTAAATGTTCGTTTAATCTGCCCTATAAGCACCCCAAGAGGTAACAACCATTTTGGAAAAAAAATCCATTTTTTCACGCCCCAAACTTAAACAGACGTGGCCGGCACCCGGTGTCATACTTGGACCGAGCGTACCACTCTGTAACTTTGGACACTGGAGGGGTAACCCTCAACTTAGGTCAAAGAGGCCATATTCTGAATCGTTTGAAAATAACGTCTCTCTCATCTGTGGGGTAAACATACCCAAGCGCTTATATATATATATAACTGTGGAGGCTGACGAGGAAGCCATGAACATCTATTGATATACAAATTATACAGGACTTCTCTACAAGCCTCTAGAGATAACTGAAATGTACCATGGTCGGGACAGGGCCTTGACCTACCTATCAAACCTGTATATATAAAATGGACTCCAAGGTCTGGACCTGGAAACTCCGATAAAGTGGAGCTTACCAACCAAGCTGATGTTTGACTCTGTCTACTGGGAGGGTCTATCCAACTATCAATGAGGACCTGCAGGTATGAAATGAAGCTCCCCGGCAAAAGGGACGTCGGTACGAAAAAATGTACAGAGTATGTAAGGCAACATGATAATTGAAAGCTGAAACTGAAGTGATAATATAATAACTAAAAGTAACCGGGTGTCAAAGATAATCTGAAGATATGCTAACCTATTGATACTGGCTCAACTCTCTCAATATAGTAAGTAAAATAGTAGTCCGGCCTTATAAGGCTTGCTATGTGTAACTGATCTGTCGTAGTAGGCTTGCTCATAAGTGCTCGACCATACTAGGCTTTGTATCTCATCCATACCAGGCTCGCTCATAGGCGCTTGGCCACAGTAGGCTCGGTATATAACTCATCATCTGATAATAGGTTGCCCAATAGGGACCTGCTTATCGATTATAGCTCGATGGTGGTGAAAATATTGTAATACTATATATATATATATATATATATATATATATATATATATATATATATATATATATATATATATATATAGAGAGAGAGAGAGAGAGAGAGAGAGACTCTCTGCTCTCTTGGCTAACAGAGGCTAAACTGAATATGAAGTCCCGATAAGGGAGAATGCTGTAACTTATGAGACTAGGAAAATGTACATAAATTCAGGAATATGAATTTTTCTTTATGTCTCGTTATCAAACACATGTAGTTGCTGGATCATGCCAAAATAAAAGAAAGGCTTATCCTTAACATACCTTAACTTTGTTGAGTCCTTAATACCTTCGATGCAATTCTTCAAACAACTCAACTCAATCTACCACAACATAAGGAGATTCAAAATCAATGCTGAGTAAAGGCTAAGTCCGCAACTTAAACTAGTAGCTTGTTTACGTAAATTTGGGCAGCATCTCCCCTATTACAAGGCCCTCCTACAATACAATATACCAACAACACCAAGAACAAAATAATAACAACATGTATGCATCGTTTTATAGCCTTATCTTCATTACAATATATCACAAAACAGTCTGCACACCCTAATTACTTCATACATAAAACGATAACAAAAGTAGTGTCAAACAACCAAAAAGAAATAACAACGAGCAACCACCCCACCATTCCATCATTATGTGTTGTTTTCCCACACCTTTTCTCCTCCAATACTACATAAAACATCAGCACAAGAGGTCAACACGAAACAGCCCACAAACAGTCCACTACAACTCGAACTCACGACTTTCGATCACCGTCCCGTGAGCTCTAACTATTAGGAAACGAATTTATCAACCTTATTTGATATGTAAACACTTAAATACAAATACTAGATGTTTCTTAACTATTAAGTAACTTCCAAAAACTCGAAGTACAAAGAAAAATGAGAGGCGATATAATGATACTAAAGCTATAGGGATCGTTTTGATGTTATCGCTTCTCGATTTCGTGCCCGGGATGATAATCTTCTTTGAAACCCTAGAAGAGAGCTTAAGGCTATGTTTATGGGTGTTCTATGGTCGTGTTATGCTGAAAAATGAAGAAAAATGAAGATAAATCCGACATAAGACTTATATATATCAACTTTGGAAAAGTCAAAGAGGTGCTAGCTTGGCACCCTAGCATTGGCCCATCTTCGGACGCTTATATCTTTTTATATGGATGTCGAATAAATGAACGGTTAAGAGTATTGGAAACTAGTTTCCAAGACCTTAAATTTGATATATAATATTTTCCAAAAATACCTCATATAAAACATGAAATGTACTGCTCAAAAAGCTTTAGTGACACACCTACTTGTCATCTATGCAGCCTGCGTAGTCTCGCAAAACTGCAAATATCTCTCTACTCCTACGCTGTATAGATCAACGGTTTAATGTGTTAGAAAATAGACTCATAGATATTTAATTTAGTTTGTAGATCATCCCCTAATTCCAAGTATATTGGGAGAAAATATCAGCTATATTTGACCTAAGTTTCAATACATTTACGAATGTAACTTGTGATAACCGTTTCCAACTTTTGTTCCACAACTCGCTTGAAGTCAAATCATAAAACAAGCCTATCATATGACTAAAATAACTCATAACATAATCTCCTTATAATTTTAAACACCTTATTCTCACCCCAAAAGTACATATTAAAACATTCCCAACATGTCGACTTTTGATGAAACTTATTTTCTTTAATCCGTTTAGCTTCGAAGCCTTCCAACCCTCTTAGTACTTGGTATCCATGATATTAAATATTTGTAACCTCCATTGTAATATAATTAACTTACTTTATGTACTTTCAAATATGATCTCATTTATGAGCTTACATCAATTGACTTAAGGTGTACTCTTACGTACGAAAATATAGGGTATAAAATCATTCCCTTCTTTGGAACATTCGTCCTCGAATGTTGGATGATGCGCTTATCAGTCTCATAACCAATAGATGTTATGAGTATTTTAATATTGTCCTTTCCATCTAGGCAACACTTTTGTCTATAAATTCAAAGGTCAGGGCATTCCCCCTTTAGGCCTCTTTCTCATACCACGACTCGCAATTTTTCCAACCTCGTAATTGTTGCGAACTTCTGTCATGCATCTTGTACGATTTTATCCTTGTATGTGTGCCTATGCGACTCTTATGTCCTTTTTCCTCTAGCTTTTAGCCAATCTCTAGGCCACACTTTGGGAGCATATACAGAACTATGACAAGTTGTTCCTCCCGATATATATAGGTGTACTGAAGTTCTTTGCTCGGTACTTTGTCGAACTTACGATTGTTGCCATATCTTGTTTTGTAGACTTGGTTAGCTATGCTTATGGATTTACTACATCTTGGTAGGTCATATTATACAGTAACACTTACTTCGATTTATTATTACCGAGGTTTGCTACCCAACTCCAGGTTATTCTTTCACTTGTTATCCTATATGTATAAATCTAAGTCCTTTAGTTCTTCCTCTTTACTGTTCATCTTAAGAATGACGGCCTAATCTCATCTCAAACTTTGGAAATTTTTCCGCCTATTGTTGATTCACCTTAATGTTGATCTATAATCTATCGCTGATAACTTGAAAACTCTTACGTAATACATTGTCCTTAGGGCTCAGGTCTCATCGGGGAACATCTAAAGTTATTTGCCTTATCCACCTAGGGACGATACTATAATTCAATAACCATATTTCACCGCATCCCAACATGATTCATCTTATGGTAGTATTCTAATCTCATGCAATTCATGAAATCCCTTTTCTTTGAACAATTACTCAATCGAAAGCCTTAATGTCATCCTCTTACATTTATCATAATTACACCCTTATTCTACTACTAGAGTAGCATTCTCTCGTTTCTAAATGCTCCTAGTCTTAAAATCCTCCGAGTTCATTCAAGGTATATTGAGCTTTTTATAAATTACAGAAACCATCAGCTCTCTTGTTTTGATGGGTTTAATCCTGAGTACTTACTTATTCTCGTCACCTTCTCACTCACCTTTTCTTAATTATTGTACTCACATCCTTCCTTTAACTTTCTAGCACCATACATTTCCTTATGTTATTCTAGAACCTCAAGTGAAACAACACGTCATCTCTAGCTCTTCTGTACTCTCTTAACTAGACCTCTTAGTACCTGGAAACCATAGGGTGGAAGATATGCTAATAATGACACCGCTATCATTTATGAATACTGAATCACGACGCTTCTAACTCTCTATCTGAAGTCTAGACTATTACCAAGCTTCTGTACTTGAGTATCTTGTACCTTCATTACCTTTAAATCTCGCATCATATATTCTGTCTCTTTCATAACCTCCCTTCCTCATAGGTGGAATTCACATCCACAACTTGAAGCTCTACTATAATACTTGCACCTCTGGTGCATACACAATCCGTTGGGAGCTCCATACTAACTTCTTATGAGGCTAGTACTCTTTTAACTGCTTTATCGTAGAGCCGTTAGCGAATATGATTGTTGTACTATGTCTCTTGTACATATGATATTAAAGGTGATTCTACAATTTTCTCAATCACGATTTCTATAATTATCTTGGTCTAGTAATCAGACTCCTAATTTACTTAGCTAATGTAACTCTTTAGTTTCCTCTTCTATCTTAGCCTTTAAGTAGGCTTACTTTATCTTCTGATCCATGGCTCAAGGTATTAGTTATTACTTTATACTTTAGTATACGCTCTGGAACATCCATGATATAACCTTCTAGCAATTCAAGCTTTTGTCTGTGACATGGACTCAATTCTTTCTTTTAACTTATACTGGAGTCTCCTGTAGCTGTATCATTGTCAACATATATGCTGCATGGATAACACTTTGAAATCTTAAGTGTGTTCATAACGTAACAACTCTGGGTCATAGATAGAATAATTCCTATTTTTCCTTCTCAGCTTTCGCCAAAAGTAAGCAATTACTTTTCTTGGTCGTTCTGCCGCTCGTTGCATGAATACTTGGCTTATATTAGTGCCCATACCTATTGGAATTTTGTGCAACGAATATGATCTCGAATATTACTTCTTCTTTTTCCCCTTCATTAGCCACGATAGGTGCCACTTTCGTATGGAGTGTATACAATATTGTAGTGAGACTGTTATTATAAGATAATTTCATCTTTATGTCATTGTGCTTAGGTTGAAGCCTTCTTTCTTATTTCCTCAGCTAGTCCTTTGTTGTACTACTTAGGGGAGACTCTCTAACTCTTGCAAGGTTGTGATGTGAGCTTATCCCCTTATATATTTGACAGAATTTTTGATATTGTTACTCACCTATAAATATCCTTAGTTACATACCTCTGTGCCCTTGTTCTCGTAGGGTTACTTCTGAACTCAATTTTTTTTGTCTCCCCTGTGGCACTCTCTTTTATTTTCGTAACACTTTTACGGAAACTGTAACTACTTCGAATCCTATCTGAATATTTCTCAAGGATTACGATGTTGTATCTGCGAGACTGAATTCCCTATGTTGAGGTTTACTAGGTTTATCTTGCACTATCTGCTGATTTATCTGTATCCTCTTGTTTAGCCATAACTAGGCTCTTCCTGAATCAACTACTAACTACTCGTTGGTCCATTCTAATAACTATATTCCACGTAATTTCTCTTGGGTTGTTTCCTTTGTCTTAACTTACCTCTCGTATTGGCTCCTTATGTATCAAGTGTTCATTTGTACTTAGTTATCAATAACATCTTGGGAGGGAACCCTTATTGCCTCTCCGAGCATCGTGCTTGCATAATATTTCGGAGTCGTAGCATATCTGTAGGATCTAGATAAATGCAATATCATTCCTTCTACCCTTTTACCGCATTCTTCCTTTACTGGTCCATAGTTATCTCTCATCTTTGGCATCTTTTAACATCTTCACTGACTCTTACTCGCCTTGCGGTAAACCTTCTATACCAGGTATGATTGAATTTCTTAGGGTGACACCTAGTGTAATTGGTACAATTAATCCCTTAAGCTAACTTTGCTCACATTGCTTGCTTTAGAGAAACGTCTTACTAAATGATTTTTAAAGGTTATTCTTTTATTGTCCATTTTATTATTGCTGAAATACGATCTTTGAAATTCTCTTGATGTCGACTATTATCACATCATTTGATCACTACATCATGTTTGATATTTTTTTTCCTGTTTACTAGCCTATGTTTATTTCTATTACTCTGGGGGGGGGGTGGTCTGAATTAGCCTTCTGGTAATTACGTTGGAGTTGCCAACTCATTTTCTTGAAATGAGGATATGAATTTATGGCTTATACTCTTTATTGTCTCAAGGCATGTCACCTCTTGTATTTTCTTTTACTTGACTATAGACTATATCATCCTGTCATATTATGATTTACTGTTACCACCCTTTTATCACATCTTACTCATAATGCTTCATTTACTCTCTTCTTATTCTCCTACAAATATTTTTGTCTATCACGTTATTTTTAAAACCTCAACAAGACATTATTTCACTTTTAGCTCTCCTGGCTCAATCCACCATTTTGGGTTACTCTAACCCAAGCTGGATCCCGATATTCCATCCTTCTCTTAAACTATATATGTTAGATCCCATAGGGATAATTGAGATGGGTGTGGCCAACTGTACGCACTTTTATTTCTCTTGAAGTTAACTTAGAAGCCTTATATTTCTCTACTTGAATTGAGAATTTGGATAATCTTCATTATGGGTACCTCGTATCCTTCTTCACCTTGCTTCTGTTATATGTTGTTACTCATACTTTTACCTTCTAATACTCCCATGGCCTTCTATGTGCGGGGGAGGGGGGGTTATTAGATATTCCCATCTTAGTGTCTTAAGTAGGAAATTTGCACATCTGGTACGCACGATCTGATAGGGCCTCAACAGGGCCACGTCGTCAAGAACTCTCTTCTATTAGTGCCCTTACTTGTTGCTGTATTAGCCCTCTAGCTAGCTGTAATTTTTTCCTAATTGAAAGCATCTCTATATCATTAGCAAACATAAGCCTTGGCTCGAACTCTTATAACTCAGTTCTATAGCACGATTTGGATTTGAAAGAAGGGTAACAGACTTCTAAATGCCTTGTAGCTTCCTGTTTATATAATAATGTGCTCCACACATCTATAAACAAGGCTCTACTAGACACGGCTTGTAGATTCCCTAGGATAGAACTACTCTGATACCAAGTTTGTCACGCCCCAAACTTGAAGAAGTGTGGTCGGCACCCAGTGCTATACTAGGCCCGAGCGTACCACTTTGTAACTGTGGACTCTAGTGGGGTAACCCTCAACTTAGGCCGATGAGGCCATATTCTGAATTGTTTGAAAATAACATCTCTCTCATCTATAGGGTAAACATACACAAATGCTCATATATATATATATATATATATATATATATATATATATATATATATATATATATATATATATATATATATATATATATATATATATAACTATGGAGGCTGACGAGGCCGCCATGAACATCTATTAATATACAAACTATATAGGACTTGTCTACAAGCCTCTAGAGATAACTGAACTGTACCATGGTCGGGACAGGGCCTCGACATACCAATCAAACCTGTATATATAAAATGGACTCCAAGGTCTAGACCTAGCAACTCCGAGAAAGTGGAGCTTACCAATCAAGATGATGTTTGACTCTGTCTGCTGGGAGGGTCTGTCCAACTGTCAATGAGGACCTGCAGGCATGAAATGCAGTGTCCCCGGTAAAAGGGACGTCCGTACGAAAAAATGTATCGAATATGTAAGGCAACAAGATAACTGAAAGCTGAAACTGAACTGATAATATAATAACTGAAATTAGTTGGGAGTCAAAGATAATTTGAAGATATGCTTACCTACTGATATTGGCTCAACTCTCTCAATATAGTAAGTAAAATAGTTGTCCGGCATTATAAGGCTCGGTATGTGTAACTAATCTGCCATAGTAGGCTCGCTCATAGGCGCTCGGCCATACTAGGCTCTATATCTCGGCCATACCATGCTCGATCATAAGTGCTCGGCCATAGTAGACTCGGTATATTACTCACCATCTGATTAGAGGTTGCCCAATAGGGACCTGCCCATCGATTATAGCTCGATGGTGGTGAAAATACTGTAATACTGTGTGTGTGTATATAGACTTTCTACTCTATTGTCTGACAAAAGACAAAACTAAACTGAATATGAAGTCCCAATAAGGGCGGATGCTGTAACTTATGAGACTAGAAAAATGTACATAAATTCAGAAATATAAATTTCTCTTTATGTCTCGTTATCAAACACATGTAGTTGTTGGATCATACAAAAATGAAAGAAAAGTTTAGCCTTAACATACCTTAACTCCGTTGAGTTCTTAATACCTTCTATGCAATTCTTCAAACAACTCAA
This sequence comes from Nicotiana glauca, assembly GCA_026770625.1. Taxonomy (NCBI): domain Eukaryota; kingdom Viridiplantae; phylum Streptophyta; class Magnoliopsida; order Solanales; family Solanaceae; genus Nicotiana; species Nicotiana glauca. The sequence continues at coordinate 116,032 of MU753996.1, forward strand.
CTCAATCTACCACAACATAAGGATATTCATAATCAGTGTTGAGTAAAGGCTAAGTCCGCAACTTAAACTATTAGCTTGTTTACGTAAATTTGGGCAGCATCTCCCTTGTAACAAGGCCCTCATCCAATACCATATACCAACAATACCAAGAACAAAATAATAACAACATGTATGCTTCATTTTCCAACCTTATATCCATTACAATATATCACAAAACAGCTTGCACGCCCTAATCACTTCATACATAAAGCGACAACAAAAGTAGTGTCAAACAACCTAAAAAAAATAACGACGAACAACCAGCCCATCATTCCGTAATTACGTGTTGTTTTCCCACACATTTTCTCCTCCAATACTACATAAAACATCAGCACAAGAGGCCAACACAAAACAGCCCACAAACAGTCCACTACAAATTAAATAACTCGAACTCACGGCTTCCGATCGCCGTTCTGTGAGTTCTAACTATTAGGAAACGAATTTATCAACCTTCTTTGATATTTAAACACTTAAATACAAATACTAGACGTTTCTTAACTATGAAGTACCTTCCAAAACTCGAAGTACAAAGAAAAAAGAGAGGAGATATGATGATACTTACACTATAGGGATCATTTTGATGTTATCGGTTCTCGATTTCGTACCCGTGATGATAATCTTCTTTGAAACCCTAGAAGAGAGCTTAGGGCTATGTTTATGGGTGTTCGCTGGTTGTGTTATGCTGAAAAATGAATAGAAAACCGACATAAGACTTATATATATCAACTTTGGAAAAGTCAAAGAGGTGCTAGCTTGGCACCCTAGTATTGGCCCATCTCCGGACGCTTATATCTTTTTATATGGATATCGAATGAACGAACGGTTAAGAGCACTGGAAACTATATTCCAAGACCTTCAATTTGGTATATAATATGTCCCAAAAAGAGCTTACATAACATACAAAATATACTGCTCAAAAAGCTTTAGTGACACACCTACTTGTCACCTATGCAGCTTGCGCATTCTCGCAAAACTGCAAATATCTCTCTACTCCTATGTCGTATAGATCAATGGTTTAATGTGTTAGAAAATAGACTCATAGATATTTAATTTGCTAGGTAGATCATCCCCTAATTCCAAGTATATTGGGAGAAAATCTTAGCTACATTTGACCTAAGTTTCAACGCTTTTATGAATGTAACTTGTGATGACCTTTTCCAACTTTTGTTCCACAACTCGCTTGACTTCAAATCATAACACACTCCTACCATACGACTAAAATAACTCATAACATAATCTCCTTATAATTTTAAACACCCTATTCTCGCCCCAAAAGTACATGTTATAACATTCTCAACTTTTCGACTTTCGACGAAACTTATTTTCTTCAATTCATTTAGCTTCGAAGCCTTCCAACCCTCTTGGTACTTGGTATTCATGATCTTAAATATTTGTAACCTCCATTGTAATATAATTAACTTACTTTATGTACTTTTAAAGGTGATATCATTTATGAGCTTACATCAATTGACTTAAGACTTACTCTTACGTACGAAAATATGGGTGTAACACATTTAGCATAGTTCGATTACGTTTAGCCCGCGCAAAAAACTATTTATATTCTATAGCCAAAAAAGTATATAAAATTTATTTATTTTTTATATATATCATACAGAAGGTGTATGTATGTGTGTGTGTGTGTGTGTGTATATATATATATATATATATATATATATATATATATATATATATATATTTTTTTTTTTTTCGGCTATTATTTTGAGAGCAGTTATACAGTTTCATTTCTCCATTCGAAATTCATTAATTAGTCTGACCTAGTAATAACTGGTAACTTTAACATAGTTCATAATTCAAATTCTAGTACGTGAGAAAGTTGATGCATTATGATGTTTTTAATGGTAGAAAAAGTGACTATATCGGCAAGCAGCTACTAAGAGACTTTAGCTCATTCGAATTTAGTAGTTTTAGCTTGGATTACGTATGTGTAAAAGATCCACTAAGTACAATAATTAATTTTGAACACCGTAAATCAAATGGATTGTGTTAAAATTTCGAACTCGAACCCATTAAGTTCAAATCATGAATCCACCTCTCACAAGAGGGGATGATAAACTTCCTTCAGTTACTCTATTCAAATGAGAGTTTGGTAGTTACTAACTATGTTCTAAACGGGTACATAAAAGTAAAAATTAAAAAATTATTATTATTATTATTATAACATCAACATGTTGGAAAATTTCGGTTATGGAATGGAACATCAACATAGGAAGTTATGGAAGTCGCGTATTACGGTTGTAGTAAAAATGGCATGTGGTAGCCACTATTGAAGGTGGTATTTATTTTTTATCCAGCAATTCTAATGTTGAGCAAAAATAGTCATTGCTCTATTAAAATTAATATGAAAAGACATTTTTACCCTTTCTTCCATTGCCTTTCTTCTCAAGCCCTCGCTTTTCTCTCTCAAATCGAAGCAGAAACATTTATCATTCGTAAGTTTGTGAAAATGATGATGAATGTCGGATAGAACTTAGAAACGCCAAAGCATTAATGAAAATTCATAATTTCTTTCTTTGTTTTTTTCAGATGTCCTTATT